>PVLA01007541.1:0-102974 GCA_004027455.1 Hydrochoerus hydrochaeris | reverse complement strand
AGGCCCCCTGCTTCTGCCTGTGCCCAGGACAGGGATGCTGGCGCTGAGAGATCCAGGGAAGCCTCATTCTGTGGTCAGCGAGGATTTCAGGTCTTCATCGAGTTGTCTGCAGAGGCCCAGACAGTGACCACAGCTGGAAGCAGGAGATGGCTCTGCCCGGAGGAGGAGGAAGTCTGGCCCTGAGGCAAGAATGTGTTTATTCTCTCTGGAACAAAATAGATGGCTGCCCATCCAAATCGCTTACCTTCTCACAGCTAGGTGGAACTCTCCTCTGGGTCCCCCCAAATTCCTTGGTTCTTGCTTGATGGGGAGCAGAAAAAGCCTCTCCTCTCGCTTTTGCAGCCAGCCAGCCCTTTCGTCTAACACTGGGCTCATTATCCTACAGTGAAAACCAGATCACTCTCAGTTTTGCCTTCTAAATAATCATGGCTGGAAGAATCTCTAGCCCATCCCACGGTCCTCTCGTTTCACTTCTTAGTCCCAGCTCATTAGCTCGAGCAATAATAATGAATTCATCTGTCTCTTCTTTCTCCTACCTAAACTGCGCTGGGTCCTGATGGCAGGGGAGAGGGCTGGAGAGAAGAGCTTGGCCAGGCACCCTAGTTAGCTTCATTCATTCATTCATTCATTCATTCATTCATTCATTTATCAAATGCCTATTGAGTCCCTGGAGCAGGTGGGTGTAGTCCTAGTATGTGGTCCTGGCAGTACCTTGGGAAATCAAATGACAACATTAGACAAAAGAAAAGTCATTAAAAAATGCTCTCACCTCCCCTGATACAAGGGGAGGTGTCAGAGAAGAGTTCAAGCTGGATGTGAAGAGCAGTCACTTTGAATGGAGCTTTATTGGGGTGCAGTCTGTAATTCTTACTAGAAGATCCACGTCACTGGGCTGCGGATTTAGCTCAGCAGCACTAGTACCAGCCTGGGAAGCACAAGGTCATGAGTTCGAACCCAGGTACCAAAAAAAAAAAAATCCACATCATTCATTGATTGCTTTTAAATAGTTGTAAAAAAAAAAAGGATCTGGGTTGAGGGTAAAATGCGACTCTGTGCACACATCTAGCAAGGCATCTCCCCACTTTTGTCATCGTATTGGTTTTCTAGTGTTGTGTAACTTATTCCCCCCAAATCCACCAGCCTCTGCCACTGTCACCACTCTGCACTGCCAACCGGAGTCAGGCTATTGGCCAGGAGGCACCAACTGACTCTAAAGCCGGGTGAATTTCAAAATAAGGCTCTCTGGAGAGGGGCCACCTCCCTGCAGGAGATGTGTGGCTTCCTGGAACGATGAGATTGGGATGCCCTGGCTCTGACCAAGGGAGTTCCAGAATGTTCTTTCTAAACATCTCATTGCTTTCTACTCAGCTATCTGACTCTTACAGCGAAGATAAAAAGAACCTATCTTTAGTTTTTCTCCTCCTCTCTCCCTCCCTTTCTTCCTTCCCTTCTTTTTCTTACTTATGTTTTGGTATTGCATCTGGCGCTCATGGCCAGGGACTTTTGGAGCCAAGTTTTGGGGTAATGGCTAACTCGTTCCTGCATCTTCCTGGCCCCTGCCAGCTGGAAGCTTGGGCCCAGGCCCCTTGGAAGCCAAGTCCAGGGAGCAGCTGCCCTCCACGGGCCAGTCGCTGCTCTCTTTGGGGGAGGAAGCAGATGGAAAGTCACAGACTCCTCGACTCCGTGCTTGGAACGCTGCCAGCCCCCTCCCCCTTCCCCTCTCTCATGTCACTCACTTAAGGCTGCCTTCATCGTTTGGGAAATAATCACTCCATGTGATCCACGCTCAGCCCACCCTCTCTTCCTGCCAGTACAAATAATTTGGCAACAGAAACACTGTCATGGGCAATCATTTGCAAGCTTCTTTCCATCAAGCATGCTTTATTTACTTACTTATTTTTCAGAAAAAGGAAAGAAAGGAAAGAAACTCTGGAAGATATGAGAGTGGGTTATATGTCTTTCTTCTGTCTGTGGAATTTCAGGAGATTTGATAAAACGTTCTGACAGCTGGCAAGCTAAGACTGCTTTGAAGTGAGGACTAATACATATCCGCTTGGATCAAGAGCAGATTGAGGGGGTGTCTGAGGAAGGGGTCCCCCACCCCATCTCTTGTTGCTCTTCCTGGGCCACGTGTGAAGCTCCGCTCAGCTGAGCTCACTCAAGTGGCATTGAAACGAATCCAACACTTCACCATCTGGTCCTGATTGTAAACATGTGTATACAAAGTGAGTGTCACTTCAGCTAATTCACGAGGGCCGGCTGCTTCTGTGCTTGCTGCAGCTGTCCTGGGCTGACGGGCAGAGCTGTGATTCTGGAGGACACTGGGGTGTACAAGTGGGCGTATGGCTTCCTGCAGGGTGTGTACTGGCCAGCGGGGAGTGGAGGCCGAAAAGCTTTGGGACGCGTGCTCTGGAGATCCTGGCCCCACCTTTTTTGAGCAGCTGGTAGCCTTACAGCCAGCTGCCTGGACATCACTGCTTTGATAGTTAATCATTTTCCATCCAGCCCGTAGATACCCCACAGCAGGTCTGCCATGCGCCTGTGTCCCCGTGGTAGATTTATAATTGAGAAGTTATCGTTGCGTTAAAATAAATCAGTAACCTTTTCTTTGTCTTTCTGCCCTTGGTTGCCTCTACTTCTCCTGTTTTTGCTTGGCTGGGCCGACAGAAGAGCAGAATTTCCGCTCTTCCGGGCTGAGGGGCCGATCAGTGAGTTCTCTCTGTCTCTGGAGTGTGGACCAGTGAGATCATGGTTGAGTGTTCATAATCTCCCAGGCTTAGTTTTATCATCTTTCAAATGGGACCATGGTCCTGCACCTCTCTCGGCCCCTCTCATAGGCCTCCCAGCCCTGGTGCCCAGGTGAGGAAAGGGACAGCACAGGGGACACAGAGCCTCAGCTGTGGGACAGGCAGAGATGCAGACTGCTGGGTCGGCTCAGGGTGACGGCCATCGTGGTGGGCACTCGAATGTACCCCACCCTGCTCTCCTCTGCAGTTCAGTCCTGTCCTTCCTACAGCCTCCCTGGCCATCCTGGGTGTCACCTGGTAGGTGTAGCTTTTGCTTCATGCCAGGAAACAAAGAATTGCTCCAAGGAGGGGGCTGCTTCCAGGCAGCACCAAGAGGACTAGTCCACCGTCTAGCCTGGCTGCTCTCTCTGGCCCCAGCCTCTCCTTCCCAGATAGTCCAGCCTCAGAGAACCAAGCTTCCCCTGCCCAGCTTCCCACCCCTCAGTCTGCCCAAGTAAGTGAGTGACATGTCTCTTCGTCTCCCTCCTCCCCTGCTCCTCAAAAACACAACAGCTTTAATTTTCTACACATGTGAAGAAAATGTACTTTCCCAAACAGCCCCAGGGATGCACAAGGAGGGGGAAGCGAATTATCTCATTTTCCTCTAGCAGGGGGGACTGTGGCAGTGAGGATGGGGTGGGAGTCAGCAGGCCATGTTCAGCACCCCCAGACAACATGGGGGGGTGCGCTGCTGACACTCAGAATCAGGGGACCACAGGGCCACAGGGAGCCTGTGCTCTCCACCCTCAGAGCCTGGCATCTAGAGCACGTTGGCAGGACCCTACCAGTGCCTCAGGGGTTCTACCAGGGCCAAGTCCACAGCACCGGGGCTGCCCAGCAGGTGCTGCAGGGAGGCCACCGAGATGGGGGTGGCTGGGTGACAAGGTCCCGTTCTTTCCTTTCGGGGGCCTAACAGCAGGCAGGCTCACGCAGACAGAGCTGAGACTTCAGGTGAAGGTACTGAGCCCCCAGCAGCCCCGGATCTAGGAAGCCAAACGGAGACCCTGCCTCCACGTGACGCTCTCCCTGCGGCAGAAGCCTAGCTAAAGCTGGGCAGAAGGAGGCAAGAAAGCACTTACTGTCGACTCTATTTACCTTGCTAATTTAGGTGTGTGTGTGTCCGTGTGTGTGTGTGCCCGTGTGCGTGTGTGTGTCCGTGTGTGTGCCCGTGTGCGTGTGTGTGTGTCCGTGTGTGTGCCCGTGTGCGTGTGTGTGTCCATGTGTGTGCCCGTGTGCATGTGTGTGTGTCCGTGTGTGTGTGTGTCCATGTGTGTGTCCGTGTGTGTGTCCGTGTGTGTGTGCGTGCTCGCGCGCCCGCCCGCGTGTGCAGGGTCTGTGTATGTGTTTTCCTGTTGGGTGAATGTTTATAAAATCTTAATTAGGCTATGTGTATTGGAACAGAGATGGAAATACGTTTTTTTTCCCCCTGTAATGGTCCCACGTCCCCAGGGGACATTAAACTCCCTCCAGGATATTCTCCAAAGACAGAAAGTAGTAATGGCCTCTGAGGATGAGTTTCAGGAGTGGGAAGAGTCTCGGACTCGATTGCAGACGGATGGCTGATAGCTAACTTTTTTCTTTTTAAATCAAAGCCTCAAATTGGACGCAAAGCAGTATTTATTACCTGTCAGGAGAATCTGGCCTTTGAATAGCAAACTCATATTAGATGCATTTTTAATGGCCTCCTGTGTGTCAGGTCCACAGGGCAAGGAGGAGCACTGAGTGCATGTAGTAGGTGGGTGCTTGGGTGCTTGTTGAAATGAAGCCAAGGGAGCTGTGAGCATGAAGGCAGGAAGGTCTCACAGTCTCCTCGTTCCTCCTCTGCTCCTGTCCCCTTGGCCTGAGACCCACTCCTGGGACCCCAGGACACTGCTGTTTCTGTCCAGTGCATGTGACGGACACCCACCCAGGGAGGCCAGGAGACTTGGGTCTGCAGGAGAAGGTGGGTCAGCAGGAGAGTTGCTTGGTTTACATGACAGCCTTGGTACATCTGATGGTCACCTCCTGGGAGTGGTCCCTGGGCAGTTTCAAGGGGTTCAGTTCAGCACCTGTTGGTCTTTGCTGTCAGAGACAGTGCCAGGAGTGTGGACAGCTACGTTGTCTCCGTTAGATGTAGGCACTGTACAGCTACATCTGTCCACCTGGTCTGACTCAGGGTAGAAAGGCTATGCTTTTTGGTTTTTGTTTTTTTCCCCAAATCTCTCTGTGGGACGCCAGCACCTGAAGTTTGTGCATAAAGTTGAGAACTCCTGGAAACAAAGTCAGAGTGAAGCTCCTCAACATAAGAGGGAGATTTAGCTCAGTGGCGTAAGCACCTGCCTGGCAAGTGCAAGGTTGTGAGTTCAATCCCCGGTACAAAAAAAAAAAAAAAAAGTAAGAGGGGAGTGATGCTTGTTAACTGTTCTCTTTTTGGGGAGCCAGCCAAGTCATTCCCTGGAGGAGGCAGCATTTCTCACGCTTTCCCCTGCATGCACACCCCTTACACATCTTGTGAAAAAGCAGAGCCTATTTAGGGCCTGAGATTCTGTGTGTCTGACTAGTGCCCAGGTGAGGCTAACGTTGCTGGTTCAGGGACCACGCTTTGAATACCAGCGCCGAGTCCAGCACAGTGACGCTGGGACAGGAGCTCTATTGGCATCTCCAGAGGGCTTGGAGAACATAGGTTTCTGGGTCCCGTTCCCAGGGCTCTGCCTTATCAGCGTGAGGTGGAGGCTGTGAACCTGCATATCTAATAAGCTTGCAGGTGATCACAACAATCCAGAGACCACACTTCTTTGGGAGGGGGATCTGAACCTCGGGCTTTCACACTGAGTTATATCCCTCCCCAGCTCTTTCTTTTATCTTTTATTTTTTTTTCCTTAAATTTGGAGACAGGATCTTAATAAGTGGCCCAAGTGGAGCTTCATCTTGCTATCCTCTGGCTTCAGGCTCCTAAGTGCTGGGATTGCACTCTTATACCACTGTGCCGGGCCCGAGACTGCATTTTGAGAAGTGCTGGCCTTTAGAACCAAGCCTTGCTGTAAAGGTGCTTAGCGCTGGTCAGAGCAGTGAGATCACCATAGCAAGCAGACACGGCGCAGCGTGACCCTCTTTCAGAACAGGTGCACCCCAAGTGCTGTGGGAATCGAGGGAGGAATTAAGGGTGGGCTTTGAAGATTTGGCCCAAATGCAGATAAATGGGGAGGAAAGGGCCTCTCCTCTTAGAGGGACTTTCTAGGTAGGGCTGCAGAAATAACAAATGCGAGAGAGCTCAGCCTTGGAACTCCTCCTCCATCCCTCCCTGCCTTTCCTGCCTTCCGAGGATCACAAGAAAAGTGAGCACTGTCCACCTCCAGTGGGGACCCCGAGATGCTTGATGCTCACCTCCTTGGCTGTGTGTTCTCAGAACACCTGGCTTTTTTTTTTTTTTTTTGTATTAGCAACATCTCAGCCTTGTCCCAGATTCTGACCTAACAGTTCTTAGGTAGGGGCCAGACATCAGAGTTTTTTGAAAAATAAACTCCTCCTGGGCCAAGATTGAGAATCACCAGCCAGAACCTAGTAGAGTCCATCCAGCAGCTGTGGCTCCCAGCGGGGCTGGGCAGCAGATTGCCCTCCATTCCAGCACTGCATCCTTACCACACCCCAACCCCAAGCAGGTAGCTGAACCTCTGCTGAACATCTGCGCCCCTGAGAGAGGGGCGAGCTACTTTCCTGCCTGGTCTTCCCTTGCATGCAGGGACTCTTGGGACAAAGGGGAAGACGGAAGTGTCAGCATGTCCGTGTTAATGCTGCTTTTGGGTGTCACCCAGGCATTTGTTTCCCTGCCAGGTTCCGGATGTGGCATTTAGATGGTAAACTGCTGCCACCAGGCACTTGCTGGGGAGATCAAAGCACCCAGCAGCATCCAGAGACACCCTGGCTCTGGCTGCCAAGGACTGGAAACTGTGGGCACGGGGCAGGACGGGTCTGGCACGTGGACTGTTTCAGCTTGAGGACCGGCTGCAGCAGACAGCTGTGCGCCCGGAGAAACCTTCATGCTCTGAGCGGCTCCTTCACCTCCAACTCTGGCTCTCCTGCCAGCAGAAGCGTTCAGGTGCTCCTGTGCATACTCACCAGGGACCTGAAGCATGGTGCCCTGGACTCTGATGGCCACCTGTGGGTACATCACATGATGTCCTTCACTGTGAGGAGGAGACACACAGTGTGGTCCAGGGACTGGGACCTGCAGGAAAAGCAAAGAGAGGTCGGACCCCTTCCTTCCATGGTGCAAGTGGGGTGGGTATGTAAGTGTGAGATTGCCCACCTTGGCTTAGAAGGTCTGGATTGTCCCTGTGTCCCTGGGTACCTCTGCTGTCTCCTGGAGCTAGCAGACTGAGGACAGGAACCGGAGGAACCAAACTTCAAGGTACACTGGTCTCAGGCAGGTGGCCTTCTGGGAAGTGTCCTTGCTCCCCATGAGTCCTCAGCAGCTTCCTGGTGTCACTGGTGTTTATTAACTGCTCCTGCACAGAGCAAAGAACATTGCATCTCTTCACACAAGCACTCAGGAATTTCACTTATTTAGTGCTCGGCTCCCTCCTCCCCACGTTTCCGTAGACACCGTTATTAGCACCTCCCTGGTTGGGTTTCTGAAAGAACAGTTTGTCTCTTCTTGACAAAAAGGTCTGAGAGAAGCGTGTGCGTGGGGGTATACTTGGGGTCAAGAATCGACTCTGGCCTCTCCTTCCCCCTGGCCCTCAATTCTTCCCATTGGGAGGAAGAAAGTTAATGGAGTCCACCCCGCCCTCCAGTGTCCTTCTCTGTTCCCAAGCTTTAAGAGGCTCTGGCTGTCCCATCAGGATTGCTGCTCCAAAGAAATTTGATGCTGGAAGGTCTGGAGCACTTTTCTAACCTTCCAGCCCCCTCTTTTGCTCAGAGAGGCAGTGGGAGAGGAGGGGGGACCCCAGGAAAGGGCTTATTCACCCTGAAGGCCCTGGTAACAAAACCAGGGAGGTGAGAAATCCTCTCCCAGCAAGTGGGGAGAGGCCCAGCAGCGTCTCCTCCCTCCCTGCCTCCCTCCCTCCCTCCCTCCTTCCCTCCCTCCTCCCCCCTCCTTCCCTCCCTCACTCCCTCCCTTCCTCCGATTTGCCCCACAGGGTGGTGTGGGGCTGTATGTGGTCCTGACCCCACAGGAAGCTCTTTAAATGGGATTGGCAAATGGAAGGATCTGTGGCAATGGGAAAGATGCCTCCTCTACACCGTGCAGGCAGCTGTACCACGGAGCACGGAGCCGCAGGCTCTGGGCAAGCAGGGGTTCCAGTATGAGGAGGTATCGGGGAGGAGGGTTCTTTTTGAATGCCCCTGCCAGCTCGGAGGCCTAGCAATGATACCATGGCCTCCCGGTCCTCACGGATGGAAGCTTCTCAACAAAGCATCTGTTATGTGTCTTAATGAACAGCCAGACAAAAACAATGGCAGGGCAAACCTGTAAGACTGTTCCCAAGCCCTTAAGCCTCCCTACCAGACCCAGCCTAACTTGGGCTCCCTTTTCCACCTTCATCTCAGAAGTACCAGGGCACAGATGCATCATCACACAAGTGTGTCATCATCACATAAGTGCATCACCAACACACAGATGCATCACCACCATGCAGAGTATCACAGCTACACAGGTGCATCACCTCACAGGTGCATCACCTCACAGGTGCATCACCGCGCAGGTACATTATCTCAGAGGTGCATCACTGCACAGGTGCATTACTGCACAGGTGCATTACCTGCACGGGTGTATCGCCACACAGGTGCATCATCTCACAGGTGCATTACCGCACAGGTGTATCACCACACAGGTGCATCACTGCACAGGTGTATCACCACACAGGTGCATCATTGCACAGGTGTATCATCTCACAGGTGCATCACTGCACAGGTACATCATCTCACAGGTGCATCACCACACGGGTGCATTACCGCACAGGTATATCACTGCACAGGTGCATTATCTCACCAGGTGCATTACCACACAGGTGCATCACTGCACAAGGGTATCATCTCACAGGTGCATCACCGCACAGGTGCATCACCGCACAGGTACATTACTGCACAGGTATATTGCTGCACAGGTGCATTATCTCACAGGTGCATCACCGCACAGGTGTATCATCTCACAGGTGTATCACCACACAGGTGCATCACCGCACAGGTGCATCACCACACAGGTGCATCATCTCACAGGTGCATCACTGGGTGCATCGCCTTGCAGGTGCACCACCCGAATCCCTCCATCCTGCATCACTTCTACTTCTGTGTTGCCGGGATACCTCTCCTCCCCATCCTTCCCCCTGCCCAAGCGGAATCTCCACAGAATTCTTGGAACACTTTCTCTCCGCTTGGTTATGGCATACATCAATTTCCCCTTCTTATCCTAGTTTCCCACCTGCATATCTTATATCATCTCTGAGTTGGCAAGCTCCTTAATGACGGGAGTCATACCTCATCCATCTTTATGGCCACGTTGCACCCCGCTCTGCAAATGTTGATTGAATGATAAGAAATTCAACCTCGTGACAATCTGGGGATACATGTCATCATGAGAAAGCTGTTCATCTCTGCTTTGCTGCTGAAGTTGAGGGAATCTCTTGGTCCAGGGAATGGGAAGGGAAGGGCCTCCTTCTATGAGTTATGAGCAAGTGACAGCCATTTCTGGGTCAATTATACGGGGTGGTGTTAGGTGCTGAGGGGGCTATGGGTGTGGATGAGACGCAGAGGGATGTCTCTCTCCCCCTCCCTAGTTAACTCAGCTCCCCTGCCACACATGTAGTCCAGCCACACTGGTGACAAGAATCCCCTGGTGAAGAAGCTACTCTCTTGGTTCTCACAGTACCTTCTCCGGTGCCACCTCTTGATCTCTTGATGCACTCAGACCCGCCATTCTTTGCTCTGAATGTCTTTAGTCAACACGCTGTATTTCTTCTCACCCTTAGACGCCCAGTTTTCAGTCCTTCTGTCCGTTCTCTGCAAACTCTTTCACATCTGCATGTCTGTTGTAATTGCGAGGGTCAAGGGTTAAGGTTGCAGTCCTCTTCCAAGCAACCTTTCAGGGTTTATTTGGTAAAACTCACTGCTTCTTCCTGTGATGTATTATTCCATATCCATTGGTTTATCTGCTCTTTGGTGTATTTTTTGTGTTAGGATAGAAGATTAAGCTGTTATTGTTTAAGCAACTGTGGGATGTTTGAATGACAAAGTGCGTTTCTCCCTTACCCAGTAATATCTGTGGGGTGAGTGGCTTGGATTGATGGGCCCTCTCTGCTCTTTGTGGTGTTTGGGAACCAGATTCCTCCACTGTGAGGTCCTGCCCTGCCTGAGGCATTGTGGCCAGACTCGTGTCTGAAGCTGGATCACAGTTGTTCAAGTCAGTCCACAGCAAGGACACAGAGAGCTTGGTCGCTGTCCCTACTCTACCGCTCTCTTCTCCATGAGCTCTGTTTTGAGCAGTGTGATCACCGGGTTTCTACAGAGGTGGTGCTGCACAACGCACGAACAAGGCAGGCAGCCCCAGATTTCAAGCTGTGCTAGAAGCCATCCTACAAATGTTTCCCCCCAAATCCTTGTCCCAGCCAGGTGTGACAGTGCCCATCTATCATCCCAGCACTCTGCGAGGCTGAGACAGAAGGATTGCAAGTTCATACCCAGGCTGGGCCATTTAGTGGGCTAGCTCAATTCTGTCTCAAAATAAAACAAAAATAGGAGCTGGGGATGTTGCTTAATCTGAAGGTCCTGGGTTCAATCCCCAGTAGTGTAAGGGGAAAAATAATCTCCGTCCCTTGATTATTCATGGACACTAACTCATCCAGAGTAGTGAAAATAATACCAGCCTCTGAGCCACAGGCTTGAGTGTAAAGCTAGTATACTAATTAGGCACTGTTGTTAAGGGATTTTGTAAATGTGATTTAGGGTACTAATCAGCTGACCCTAAAATAGATATATTATCTTGGATTTCCAGTTGGACTCATGGTAATGGAGTCCCCAGGCGTGAACAGCCAGGAATCTAGCTAGAGTCCTACTGCCACGAGGGACCTTACTTGGCCAAGAGCTTGAGCGAGCTTGGAAACAGATTCTTCTCAGAGCTCCCAACAAGAGCCTTGTCGACAGACACCGTGAGGTTGTCCCTTCAGAAACTGGAACCAACCCAGACCTCTGACTTGGTCCAAGCAGTAGATGTGAGTTGGGTGAAGCCACGGGGTTTGTGATGACATGTTATGGTGGCAACAGGGGATGAATACAAAGGCCTTGCACAACCTCTCTCTTCATATTTGTGGTCTGCAGTCTGGCTGTGACGGGGCTGACCTGGCCTGGGCAGCACTGCAGACGCCGGTGCCGGGCAGGGGGCACTGCTACATTACCTGCAGAGCCAGGATATAGGATTCTGCTAAAGGAGAGTATGGGAAACTGAAGACCACAACACCCCCTGTCCCCTTGCTGCTGATGATATTGAACCTGACCCCCTGCTCTGTGTCTTCTCATAACACCAGCACCTACCTGCACACAACTCACCTGTTTCTTGTGTGCATGTGTCTCCCATACTGAAACATAGACTCCATGAAGGTGGGAAGAGTGGCCTATTTTGTTCCCTATGTATCTTAAGCACTGAGATCAGATGTGGAGCATAACAGGAGGTCAATATGTGTTCATTGAGTGAATGAATGATCTCAACCAGGGCGTCACCAACCACGACAGTCCTCATTGTGGACCGTGGTTCATTTTGTGCAGGAAAAGCAACCCTCACCACAGCCCAGTGAGATGGACAAAAACCTCATCACAATGCCAAAAAACAAACTCAACTCCCAGTTCTCATTTGGAATCTCTGATGGTATCAAGGAGTTGGAGGAAGTGCTAAAAATAATGCTCCAAAAAATCGTCTGAGAGAACAACGCTCTTCCCCTTCGGCTGGCTGCTGGCGGGGCCCTGGGTCTATAAATTCCAATCACAGGGCGAGCCAATCTCTGAAGACTTCACTCCTGGAGCTGAGATAATAATCCCAGGGTTTTGGCAGGATTTTCTGGATCCCACCCGGCTTCTCTTCAGCATGAAAGGACGACCCGTGCCTGCCAAATGGAACCACCTCAGAAAAGCCAGCCAGGACCGTTAGGTCCTCTGCTTGCAGAGCCAGTTAACTGGCAGATTCTGCCGGTGTCTGTGCTGTGCCAGGCGCGCACCTCCGTTCGCCCGCTCAGGTCTCCGCAGAGCAGGTGTGTTCATCCTCCTCATGGGTGGGAAATGAACTCACTTTCCTCAAGTTACACAGACACAGCAGTGGAGCAGCCTCGCAATCAGATGTGTGGCTTGGAGACCGGTTCTCCTGCCACCATGCTAGGTGGGTGGAAGGTTCTAGAACTGCTGAAACTGGGCACAGCTGGCCCAGTCTAGGGTCAGGTGCTGGAGGCCGTGAGTGTGTGTGTGTGTGAGCTTCTATAGCCTGTGACTTGGCTTCTTGCATTCCCTGGGTCCTTCTCAGGACTCCTGAGCTTTTATGCAGAGAAGCATCATAGCCCGGGGAGGCGGCCAGGTGGGAGCCAAAGAGCCACAAAAGGAGTAAGACCCGGTCACAGGTCATGGCTGGAATCGGTGCTCAGAGGACCCAGGGATTTTCCCAGGAGTCATGATCATCGTCACCATCACCACTGTGATGTGTTCACGACTACTATTCCTTATCGGCTACAATCATCACCAGGGTGCCACCGCAAGGCTGGTATTTACCAATACGCTGTTAATAATATTAAAGTACCAATCAACTTTGCCGTCATTACATTATTTCTCTATCACTCTGTTGTAATCACTCTATCATATATCAGAATAATCACTGCATTATATGTCATGATATGTAATCGTATCACTGTGTCATCATAATAATATAATAGCAAATACTTATGACATTTGCTGTGTATTTAGGCATCCATTAAAAACCGAGTTCAGATAATAGAATGATCCTCATTTGACAGAAAAAGAAACTGAGGCAAGTTCAGGCTCTGCCTGAGGGTATCCCTCAGTAAGTAGTGCAGGAGGGCAGAGCCTGGCGGGCTGATTCTAGGGCCTGAGAACATAGATATTATGCTTTCATTTAAAAAGCTGCACTGTTGAGTGCTCCGGGCTCTCCCGCTCAGAGTAAAAGGAGGAGCCGGGAGGGCAGGGGCTGGGAAACCCAGGATCAGAAGGCCCTGACCTTCTGCAGACATGGGCAGGGGGAGTGGTACAATAGTTGTATTAAAATGCAAATTTCTGCCTTGCTTGCTGGTTTATCATCTGACTCGTTATACAATTTGCCAGTTATAGAAGAAAAATTACCATAATGGGGCCCTAGGGAATGGTTGTAAAAAGGAGACCAAACGTTACTTATCGGTCGTTCCACTACAATTATCTTCTGCATTTATTCCTTTCCTCCTCAGAAAAAATGAAACCATCAATGCCAGGGACAGGGTGCTGACCAGGTGGGAGGCAGAGGCGGGGCCTTTGATGTACTTTCTCACTCTGTTCACTGCCCTGGCCTGGCCATTGTTCTCTCTGCAAGCAGGCTGGAGGAAAATTTTCCAAGCAGGAAGAGAGATCGATGTTCTTCAGTGGAAGTTCAGGCGTCTCCTGGAATTCACTCCTGTAGGGCTGGCAGGATCCACTGTCTTGGGGGCTGGCAGTAAAGGTGGAACAATTTAGGAGGACCACCTGAGCACAACCTTTGGCCTCCGCGGGGGCTAGACAGGCACTCGGGGCTCAGGGAGGCTGCAGGGCCGCAGGCATCCACAAGAGGGCGGTTGTGGTGTGGGGCAGCCCCCCCACCCCCTGGCAGCTCAGACTCTGAAGTTGTCTTTCCCTCCTGTTTGTGCCAGCCTGACCCTGTTTCTGGAACAGGAGATGAATCTTTTCAGTTTGCTTCTCTCAGTATCTAGCCTAGTGCTCGGAACCTAATAAGCAAGAAATAAATATTTGATGAATGAATGAAAGTGTCTTTCTGTGAGCATGTGCCTGTGTGTTTTCCAGGTTATTCCAAAGCCCTCCCCATGGGCTGGTTTCTTTCAGGTCTAGCCAGATCTTCTCCAAGTCACAAGGCCTCTGATGATTTCTTAGGCTTCTATAATCAGCATATGAAAACAGACAGGGGAGCAGATAATGATGCTCTGTAGGCTGCCTATGCATACGGTTCAGATATTTATGGTTTTTTTTTTTTTTTTTTTTCAAACTCTAGGCTTTCCTGTCATTCTTTTGTGTTCCACCATGGACTCAGATCTTCTTTTGTCTCAGTTCCTGGGGCACCTGTCCCCCCATTTACTTCTGCCACAGCATGAAAGATAAACCCTCAGGGCTCCTTAGGTAAATTTGCAAAAGACAAATTCTAAGCCACATAACATACCAAATGCTTAGCAACCATGCCTCGCACCATGGTAGCTGGGGCCAGGGTGTTAGAGGAATTGGAGGGTACCCTTCCAGTGTGATCTCCAGCTCTATACCCCAATAAAGGTAAAACCAGCCAAGGTTCATGCTCTTCCCATGCTTCCCAAACCTGGCAGGTCACTGCCCTGAAGAGATTTCCCAGAACATTGTAGTTTGTACCTCTAAGCCTTGTGGCTAGAGTGACAAGCTTTCCCCATGGCCGGAAGTTTCTTTCTCAACAGGAAGGTGGAGCTCTGAGGTGAGACAGCCATCTGTTATTTACAGCCCATAAGCTAAAAATGCTTTTGGCTTTTGCAAATGGTGGGGAAAAAAATAAAAAGAATATTATTCTATGACACATGACATTGATACAAGTTTGTATCCCCGTGTCCGTGAGTATGGATTTACGGGAGCATCGCCAGGCTCATTGTGTGGTTTTTCCCTAAGAATGGGAAAAACCAGCAATTGCAGAGCTAAGAAGTGGTGATAAAGATCATATGGCCTGGCTGGGTATGAGGGCACTTGCTTATAACCCCAGCACTTGGGGAGGTTGAGGCAGGAGGATCACAAGTTTAAGTCCAGCCTGGGCTGTTCAATAACTTAGACCTTGTCTTTAAAAAAAGGGGGTGAGGGGGGCTGGGCATGTAGCTCAGTGTAAAGGCCCTGAGTTCAACTCCCAGTACCACAAACAAAGCAAAACAAAACAAAAACACAGGGCCCGCAAGAATCACTATTTCATTCTTTACAGGAAGCGTTTGTTAAGTTCTGTGCTCAAGCCCAGACTGTCCCTTTGACCCCAATCAGTGTGGCACCTGGGCCTTCTGAACATCACAGGAAATATATTTGCTTTTAAGGGAGATTTTTCATCCTGCATTACCTTAGAAATGGAGAGAGAAGCGAGGAAGGAGGAAGCCGGAGATCGACCAGTTCCTGGAATACAGTATTTCTTATGGTCCTGCCCAAGGCAGCTTCCTTATCTCCATGGAAAACAGTGCTGCCAGCAGAGGAGGGGGAAACCTCAGACAGACAGACCTGCAGTACTGGGGAAACCTCAGACAGACAGGCCTGCAGTACTGGGGAAACCTCAGACAGACAGGCCTGCAGTACTGGGGAAACCTCAGACAGACAGGCCTGCAGTACTGGGGAAACCTCAGACAGACAGGCCTGCAGTACTGGGGAAACCTCAGACAGACAGGTCTGCAGTACTGATCTGGGGACCCAGAGAGCCAGGCCTCTTGAAAACTGAACTCACTTGTGTTCCATCTGTCCCTGCCTTGGGGGCACTTGTCACACGCATCCCAGTTCAAGTTCTGAAGGTCTGGTCTTAACGCACATGTGATGTTAAATATTCAGCTCAGCCATTTGCTTGGCACTTCCACAGGCAGACGCTGTGACACTCAGTGAGAAGTCACTTTATCAGCAGGGCCACTGCCCTGTGCTCAGAGAGCTTTGATGCCTTTGTGGCTATTGTAAGCACAGCCTGTCACAAGCCTCCCCCAGCCTCTGTGGTACCTGTCACTGAGCACCCACTGCTTCCACATGCACGATTTTCACAACCACCCTTCTGTGGAAGACAAAATTAACTTCCTTTACAGAAAAGGGACTAAGGCTGAGTCCCCAGATTCCCCCATTAGTGGGGGTCTCTGGATCTGCTTGCCTCCAAAGCCCAAGGCTGCTTTGCTGCCTACAGATAGCATAGTTTTGCCTGCAGGGATGGAGAAGAGAGCATGGGCAGATGATGTTATTGCTCTTCTGTGGACTTAGCTCAGTGGAAGGAAAGAAGAAGAGCAAGCGGGCTCACCTCGGGATGGGTCTCCACGTTAACTCCCAGAGACCATCTCAGAGGACAGCGCCTAAGCTCTCTGACCTGCTGGGAGCTAAACTTCACTTTGAGCTGAGCGGGTGGATACCAAAGGATGAGGTGATGGACTTGTTTCATTCTGCCTTGAATTACTTGCTGGCACACCTGCCTTCCCTGGATTATCAACTCATCAGCCGCAGGGACAGTCTCTCAGTTTCTGTTAGATCTGCCAAGCAGACAAATATTAAGTGCCTACTGTCTGCCAGACAATCTGCTAGCTGTGGGACACAGTGCTCTATATATGGTAGGTGTTTAGGAAATGCTGATTAGATGAATGAGTCTCTGCTGATTCAGTTCACACCAGCGCCAGGCTTTTTCTAGGGGCTTCTCGGAGATACCAGAGTCCTTGAAAAAAGAGGAGGGATGACACAGATATGCAGGGTAGCCTAGTTTCCCCTGTCGCCTCATCCATCTGCGTCACTGCTCAAAAGGAATGTTGTCTCCATCACGAAGGGTCAGCAGGTCAGTGTTCACAGCTGCTGTTTCTACCCAATGGCGGATTTTATGAACCCCGAAGGAGGCAAAGATTCCTTTCTAGTCTTCTTTTGACCCTCATTTACCTTGTCCTGGGACCTCTCTTTAATTCCATTACCATATTCAGTGTCCAGAAACTCTTCTCAGTTAAAAATCGTAGGATTTCCAACAGTGAAGGCTTCAGGCGGTACTGGGCGAGGAACCCATTTCCCTGACTCTCAAGAGGAAATGCTCGTACTGCTGGGAGAGGAGCAGCCTTCCTTCACTCCGGATTCACCTTCCGCATCGGGTATGCTGCTAAGCCCTCCGATCTGCTGCCTCTCCCCAGTCCTCAAAGTCACGCACTGTCGCTTGAAGGGTGAACAACATTCAAGGCGATAGTGTCAGGGTTCATAAACAGAAGCAGCAGTGGGGTGACCCACCAAATGACCTGGCTCCCTGGCCATATCTTGCTCTCTGAAGGTTTCTGTCTTTGTTCTAGGAAAAGCCAGGGAGGTGGTGGCACCATTGTGGCATCAGTCATCCAGATCCATCACCTAGACAGCTGTCTGCCTCTAGGTTAGGCCAGGAGCTGAAGGCCAGAGACTCATCGCTGAATCTGGCTTCCAGTTAGTTGGAGGATGTATCACCTTCTTAAACAACAGACAAAAGGTGACTTGACCCTCCAGGAAGAGACAGGACCTTCAAATCTGTGAACTCTCTGGGCAAACTCTCAGAACACCACCAGCCAGCCAGCCCCATTTCCTTGCAAGAGATGTGCACCAGCAGCAATGGGCCATTTGGTAATTATCACTCATCTCAAAAATGGGGAGGTCTACAGAATGTGCCCTGTTTGTTGCTTCTGTTCCCTGCTCCTTCCAGTCCTCAAAATCGTCCAAGTGTCTGTTATTGTTAGTATCTGGATGACCCTCCACAGCCTCATGTGCCCATAGGTGGGTGTGACCCAGGGATGGATCACGAGTGTGTGTCACTCCTCATTGGATTTGTCTACCAGTGACTTTATGGCTGGGTGTGGTGTTGGCATGTGAAGCCTGCTAGGAAGAGGTAATCTCTGGGGGCACAGCCTATATATAAATATATATTCCTCCTCCTCCCTTGACCCCTCTCTTTTCACTGTCATCCCACGAGCTCCTTCTCCTCCACCATGACACTCTGCCATGTCTCGCTCCCTTGGAGTTAGCCCACTGTGGACCGGAACCTCCATAAACTGTGAGCCAAACTAAACCTTTCCTTCTTTAAACTGTAGGTTATGGGTATTGTGTCCTAGTGATAAGAAAGAAACTAAGTGCCGCTTGTTCTCCACACAGTGTCCTAACACTATGCCAGCAGAATATGTCTTGCTAAACCTGAGAAAGAGTGCAGGGTGCCTGTGGTCCCTAAAGTTGCTCCCTGAAGTCCCCTGAGGGCTTTAGGATAGTGTGTGAAGTCATTGATACCAAGTTGCTCTGCTGGGTTCCTGCCTCTCCCATGCTCTACCCACTTCCTTTTCTGGGTCCCAGTGATCTGGACTCAGTCATTCGGGACCTATAAGAATCTAACTGTGATGGACGTTGAAGAGCAGCCTGGGCCTCTGCCCCACTAGATGCTAGTAGCGCCTCCTCCTCCAGTGTCTCTAGATATAGCCACATGCCCTCTAGGAGAAAAACTCATCCCAGGCTGAAAATCACTGAGAAAAAAGGAAAAGAGAACTGGGCGGGAAGATTCACTTATTTGGAATACATGACTGTGTCACGAAAGCTCCCTGATAGCTACCAGTGCTTGACCTTGGACTGTTGAAACCTACATTAGGCTTCGAGTTCATTCTGCCCACGCCCCCCCCACACACACATCAGGGCCCACCCCGTCAGAGTCCCGCGGGAGACCTGTCTTGGCTTCAGCTGCTGGAAGCCAAGCGCAGAAGCTGGTGAGGAATGTTGATGAGCAGCTGATTAAGGAATCAACACAGTAAAGGGCAAAGGGATGTGACTCAGAAAGGTGAGAAGGCCCACTGGAGGTCGTGATGAACCAAAAATAGGATGTCACAGTCCAGGGTTGGGGTGGGCTTACCAAGGAGGGCACAGGAGGTGACTCTATTTGCTAAACATTTGGAGCTTATAATCCACAGGATGGCTTTATCTCCTTCAACCTTCTGATGCATCCACTATTTGATCAACTGTGAATCCCTTTTTGCCTTTTAAATGTTTAACTATAGGCTGTTGACTCTGGGTTAATGTATGCTCTGTCTTTCCTTCCCTCCCCCCCGGGCAGGGATGGGACTGTCATATTTTGTCCCCTGAAGGACCAAACTCAAGTAGAGGTGAGGTAGCCATTGGGGAGTTCTGAAGACATCAGATGAGCTGGAAAATGTTCATCATATTGTGTCAACTGGACTTAGGCATCAAAGTGCACAGCACGACCCCCTCTGCTCTTTATAAGATGGACAAATAGTTGTGCACTCACTGATCTGGAATATTAACAGTTGATACCTCTGGTGTTGGATCACATGATTTTAGCTTCATTTCTCATCATTTCTTTACATGGTTTCAGGCTTTTCTGACAGCCGGTATGTATTAATTTTGTATACTGAAAAATTTTTTAAAAGTATTTGTCTCTTTATTTTGTGTCACTGTTACTGTTCTGAGCCTGCAGAAGTGAGGAAGTGCAGCGTGTGTCTATCCTGGAGGAAACAGTGGCATTAGGAAGACTGAGCCTGGCATGCGATGGCAAAAGGCTGCTGATACGGGGATCTGCGTCCCTATGACCACTCACAGATGAGAGGGTGCGCATCTTGATTGGCAGCCTAATATGTCCCCATAGCCTCTGCTGTTTTCTGGAGGCACTGGAGGTACCGGGGTCCCATTCTTGCTCCAGACAAGCCCTGCAGGATCCATGGGGGGAAGAGTTCAACTCCCCGTCAAACTGCAGCCCCGACAGCATGGCCTGTTACATAGCTACAACCTATTCTCAAATCACTTGTTTTAGGGTGCTGCTGAGTCCTTTGACCTCTAAAGGGAGTGCCCCCTGCCTGCCGGAAGTGGTGGAGGAAGGCCTCTAGCGAGGTGGTCTAGCAGAAATCTGTGGGTGGGGTGAGAGTTTACAGCTGGGCATGTCTCCGCCCAGGCCCTTGTGGTTGCTGCTGGGCCCCCACAAAGGAGGTGCAAGGCCAAGACATTGCTCCATGGCTTCTCCACAAATGTCCCAAGTGGCATCTCAGTGAGTCTGACATGGCATGAGTGAGATGGGTTCCCACCTCTGTTTCCCCCTGCCAGGATCCCCACTGAAAACTATTCAGCGATGCCAGTATAGTTTGTTTCTTCACTCTCTGGCTGGGACCCTGACTCGAGGCCTGCAGAATGTTCTGGGGCCTCTCCTCAGGCTCTGGGCAACCTTTTCTGGGATCTCCAAGAACCTTCCAAGGGCAGTAGATTGTCTTCATTAGAGAGATGGTTTTTTTGGGATGTCTTTGTTTTGCTGTGTCTGTTTTTGTCTGCTTGCTGTATTGAGGATTGAATCTAGGACTTACATACTGAGCTACACCCCCAGCACACCCATTTTTTTTTTTTTTAACTTGGGAAAGGGTCGTGCAAACTCACTAAATTGCCCAGGCTGGGCTGATACTTTTGATTGATCCTCCTGACTCAGTCTTCCGAAGTGCTAGGATTGCAGGTATGTGCCACCATGCCCAGCTTGTGGCTGCTTTTGGAGTGTGTGTTGAGTGACAAGGCTATGCGAAGGCCCCAGGGATCAGGTGGGAGTGTCACAGTCCCCACTGGCTGCTCTCTGCTCTCCCTGCCACAAATTTCTCATTCTACGTAGATCATCGATTTTAGCAAAATAATTTTTCCCTATTCAAAACAATTGCATAAACGTGCTTATAGAAGATGCCTCGATTCACGCTAACAAGTGTTTCTGGAGTCGCCGGCGCACACAGCAAACACAGTGAGCTCCTTCCTGGTGGAGATGGGGGAGGTTCTGGGAGGACAAGTGGGGAAGGGCTGTGGCTTCTAGGAGCCCCCAGTCTGCGGGCTCCAGGGGCTGCAGAGGTGCCCATAATGACAAGTCAACCTCAGGGTCATCAAAGGAGGGAGCAATTCTACTCAGGGGAAATCTGGAGCAAGTATCATTTTGAAGCACCAAAAAGGCTTCCAGAGGTCTTGGGAGCAAGGTGAGGAGGAATCAGGGAAGGGGGAGGTGGCCAGAGACAGTGGAAGGAGAGAGCTCGGCAGGCTCCCCTGGGTCGGTTTCATCTCCTCCCCAAGGACTTGGGACGCTGCAGCCAGGGTCCCTCCCACTGGCTCTTCTGGCTCCCAGCACCGATTCCTTCCTGAGCTCGCCAGCTTCACCCAGCCAGGTGTTTTGCGTTCGGTGAAAACCCTGAGTTTGGAATCTATGATAATGTCCTCAGCGCGTGGACGATGTTCTGCTGTGCATTTAAGACTGGGTTCCTAAGCAAATCACGTCAGTAAATAAAATTTCCAGGCCAGCTGGTCGTCCCACTCCAGCAAGCCCTTGTTTCAGGCAAGGGCACCATGGAAGCAGGGACCCTGACAGACGGAAGGGTCAAGCGCGGCCTGGGAACCTCGCAGCTCACCTGCTGTGGGGGTGGGGTAGGCCTAGCCAAACCTTATGGGTTGACCTCTCTCTCTACCAGGCTTCCATGTAGTCAGAAAGGCAGGTGACACAAGAGGCCTGCTCTGAATGTCACACCCCCGTCCTGTCCCCTGGGCCCGCGGTAAAGAGCATTAAACTCGCCACCTGCTTATGAATCCCGATTGGAATATTTACTAGCTCTTTGGGCTCACGCAAGTAATTTGCTTTCTCTCTCTCCTTTGTGGTACTGAGGACTGAACCCCAGGACCTTCACGCTGAGCCACACCCCCAGTCCTTTTTTAATTTTCTATTCTGAGGCAAAGTCCCACTCAATCACTAAGTTGGTCAGGCTCGGCTCCAATTTGCCACCCTCCTGCTTCAGCCTCCCAGAGAGCTGGGAGTATAGAAACATACTACCTTGATTTGCCTTTTCAGAGCCTTGCTAATACCCATTTTGAGGATTTGCTAAATTCCAGGCATTTTGCTTAATCTTTCTCCAGTATCGGCTATTCTTACCCCCGCCCTTAGCAGAGAGGGAAACTGAGGCAGAGGGTGATAGAATGAGAGAGGTGTTAAGCAATCTGCCCAATGCAGGGTGGTGTAGCTGGTGAACAGGGAGCCTGAGGGACCCTTAGTTCCTGGGTAAGTGACAAAAGAGGCCAAGCTCCAGCACCGGACTGGAGGGAGCACTTGATAAATGGTCATTTCCAGTGTTGTTACACTGGTTGTTTCCAGTGTTGTTCTGCTGACCAGCCAGACTCCTTGGGAAGGACTGACCCCCGAAGACCCTCCACGGAGTGTGGGAGCCGTTTGTCTGTCCCAGGTAGCTGCGTGGTGAGGCTGAGGACTGGAGGCCAGGGCTGCGGAGGGGAAGTCTTCTTGTTTCCCAGCGCAGCCCTGATTAGAGCCCATTTACATCTTAAAACCCAACTTAGAAAACCACAATCCATCAGCCAGTGATGGTGTAAATTGCTTTGCTAAATATATTTCTGGTACATGGTAAGTAAAAATATCATGAATTTAATAAGCCTTGGAATTCACATTTTTCCAATCCTAATTAAGTTTCTCCTCTGTGTCGGACGTGCTCTGCGTCTGCCAGGTTGGCCAGGGAAGGCTGAGCCTGGCTCGGGGCTCAAACATCCATTTATGCATTTCACCCGCCGGGCTTGGTGTGACTAGGTCATTATTCCCATTGCACTGAGGCCCCTGAATCTCAGGGAGGGTCACAACCCTGTCGAGGGCACGGGCAGGATCCAGGATTTGAATCCAGGTATGGCTGCCTCCTTCTAGTGCCCCTTGTCCAGTGGTCTCAATGGGTCAGTGAAGTGGCCCTTCTGGTCCCAGGGTCTGGGTACAGTTTGACTGTCGATTCCCTTTATAGCTGTGCACATGACAACTGCTCATTCATGAGTCGTCTGTACTTGTGTGGCACAGACAGGGCAGTTGATGGCCAGGTGAGGCACCTCTGCCCCGAACAGCTGCTGTGAGGAGGGAGGTTTGTCATTGTATGGGTTAATTTTATTTTCATACAGTTTGGGCCACCATGACCTTTGGTCAAACGTTCTTTGGGATGTTTCCGTGAAGGTGTGACTTGGGTGCGCCGAAAGCTGCCATGGGTGGACTTTGAGTAGAGCACACTGATCTCCACAGCACAGCCGGCCTCATCCAAGCAGCTGAAGACCTGGGTTGAGTAGATTCACTTCCCCAGACCAAGACAGAACCCTGCTGGCAATGACTTTGGGGTTGGAGCCACATCTCCAGGCTGCCAGCCCACCCTGCTGACGTAGGGCCTGCCAGCCTCCTCACAGCCCTGTGAACCAGCTCCTTAGGGCGCATCTCTGCGCCCATGGGTGGGTGTGCCCTGCTGCAGAGAACCTCAGGGCCAGCCCTTCGGCCCATATGGAACCCCCATGGGGCCCCAGGAACAGGATCCTTACTGGGTCTTTTTCAGAGGAGGAAGCAGGGCTCCCAGAGCGTCGGTGATACACCTCCCGTCCTGGAAGAGTGGGGGAAGCCCAGGAGCAAGCCTAGATCCCCAGTTTGGCTCTATGGTCACTGCTGAGGGGCTCTGCTTCTTCAGTCCCACACTGGAGACAACATCTCCCTGAAAGGTGAGTTAGGGTGAGATCTGCCGAGCACTTGAATACGGAGGGCAGAGTGGGGCACAGAGCCAGTAGTGTGTATCTGCTATGGGTTAAGGCACCCACAGCGCAGCTGAGCACCTGGGCTTCCTGGCCTCCATCCACAGGCTCCCAGGAAGGACTGGCACCTCCAGGTGGCCTGGGGCCTGGCCAGGTGCTGTTCTTGCTCCTGCAAGGCTGGGCAGGTCCTGTCTGTGGGTGGGGAGGGCTGGCATTCCCTCTTCTGTCACTGAGCCTGCTGTGGTGCTGCTGTGTAACTGTCTACAGAACATTAGCTGCACATTACAGGGTTATGTTCCATAGCGAGATATATTCCCCAGACCCGGGGATTCTGAAGAGTGGCACGCAGGCCCCGGGGAGCGGCTGAGGCTGGAAGTCTCCTGCCCTTCCCTGCTGAGCCTGAGGCTGTAACACAGGCATCCCACATCCCTTTACAAGGTCTCCGAAGCCTAGGGCTAGCCCACTGGCCTGGCTCCTTCCCCGGGGTCCCTAGTATCCTGGAACGCACACACTGGTTTGTACGGGGCTGCGGGATGCCAGGTGAGGTCTAAAAGGCGGCCAATGGCTTTGGTAGCTGAATGCCCTCGGCTGACTCCTTTTCTCCTTGGACTCAGTCTTTGGGGTCTGCACTAGATCCGCTAAAACCCTTCTGGCTGCTGACACCAAACTTCTCAGCTTCTACATGGTCCTCAAGCTCTGCCAGGCTGTGCCCTTTGGGGTGGCTTTTCCCACCTCTGCTCTGGTTTCCAACAGCCTTGCATCTCTGGTTACACAACTTGGCCCTTTCTGGCTTTTTCTCTGAAGTGTCCTTAGTCCATCTCTGGGATAAATGAGCAGACCCTGCCACAGCTGTCACAGTGTGTCCTCTTATCCTGGGTCTGGCAACAAGGGCTGTGAGGGGAACAGGCTTGATATGCTCCATTCATATTTAGAGAATCACCTTCCACCCCACCTGCAAGGTTCAGGGGGCTGGTCAGGGGTGGCTGAGGGCATTGGCTGCAGAACTAGCCACTGGCATTTCCCATGTGACCTTGCAGGAGCTGTCTGGCCTCTCATGCCTCGGTTTCCTCATCTCTGAAATAAAGATATCAATAGACTTCATCGGCTGTTGTGGGGAACAAATGAGACAGGGAAGGAGCCCGTAGAACAGAAGCATCTCCTAAACATAAAGCCTGTGACCCTCCCCCGCTCTAACAGTGGGACTAAGGAATGGCTGGTCAGACTTAAAGAGACTACCGGCCACTGGCCAGCTCCCTGGGCCCCACCGCTGGAGGAACCAGCTCCAGCAGGGAGGCAGAGGTGTCCCCCAGCCTCACGTCACCTGTAAGCCGGCCGACCTGCTGAGGATGGAGATGGGAGGGAGGTTTTAAAATGAACAGGAAGAAGTGCTCGAATGACATGGCTGTAATAACCAGGCATGGCTGAAAATATAGATAATTAGGCCAAATGTCCAAGGGAGTAGGCGAGGGAGGCTGGGCAGAATGAACTTAGAGGGAGTTTCAGGGACACCGTGTGCATTCTGCCTGGTGGGACTCTGCAGTCCATGGGTTACACGGGTCACATTTCTCATCTTTCTGTGTGGCCACATGTACGCTTTCCCTGGCGGGGTGGCACGCCGCCTCGGGCACAGTGGGCCTTTCAAAAATGCTAGTAGAATGGACTAAAGCAAAGGCCTGAGTTTTCTAACCTTGGAACTCAGGGAGGAGGAATTTCCTGGGCTTCCCAAGCTTCCTGAGATGGGGTGCCCCCCACCCCCAACTGCTGTCCTGGCCCTGTCCTTCAATACTGGCTCAGGGCCGAGGGAAGGAGGAGGAGACTGGGAGGCCAGTGTAGCACTTGCTCACGGTGTTCTTGGAGCAGGACATCGCAGAGGGAGGCAGAGAAACAGCTGCTGTCAGTGTCGGCAGGAGCCATGCGTTGAGGGCTGCGGTGGGGTGCCACTGGCTGCTCCACCAAAGGAGGGACACCACCATAGCCCAGCGCAGACCCAGGCCCTGGGAAGGCCAACACTAGCGCCAAGGGAAGGGCAGGGGCAGGCAGGTCCCTCCTCCTCCAACTTTTCCTTCACATCTCCTGAAAACCCAGACTGCAAAGCAAGCAGAATCTCAGCCTCTCCTGAGCTCATAGCCCCTCAGACAGCTTGTGATGGTTTTCAGTGTCCAGGATCCAGAGTCCAGGGCTGCAGCAAGGAGATCCCGAATCCTAGTAACTGGGAACTCGCATCTGTCAACTGGGCTGCTGGCATCTGGGTCCGCTGGAGGACATGGTCCCACCTCGCAGTTTCCTCACTGAGCTCCTGAATTATCTTTTTCAGCTGTGTAGGGTCCACTCCCTTTCCTAACTGCTCCCCATGCTGCCAGCCCTCTGGGCTTCTCTTCCGTTAAATTAAACAACTCTTTGGGTTTGACACGCACAGGTGTGCGCACATGTGCGCAGGCGCACACTCAGGGGCCGTGGGCGGGGGGGGGGATCAAAGCTCCCCACACCTTCTCATTTCCACCAGCCCCTCCCTCTCTCGCCCCAAGGGCGTCCGGTAGCTTGTGCGCTGGTGGGAGGCCCTGGAGGAGCGCTGTCCCCCCATCTGTAGAGGGTCCTTCTCCATGGCTGTCTAGTGGGTGGGCTGCCATCCCGGGTGGGACGGGCGCGGGGAACCCACCCACTCCCGCTGCCCTGGAGACCTCCAGGCTCACAGAGCAACAGCAGTGAGCAGTGGCCTCTCCGCACCCTCCCCTCCTGAAGCTGGCTTTGGGCTCCAGAGAGGCTGCAGCCACCAAGCGCGGGACTGAGTCATGTGATCCTACCGCAGGTATTTTTAGCTTTCTCATTAACCGAGTGCTTTCAAATTAGCCTTCTATTAACCTCAAAGGAAAATGAAAGTGTTTTTTTTTTCTTCTTCTTCTTCTCAGAGTGAGTCTCTCCTGCAGAATATCAAGGTTTCCATGATTAATGCTTCGTGTGCCTTGACGCTCTAATGAAGTTAGATTCTCTAATATCTAACTTGGTGGAATAACTGGTCTGTGGGATCTGTAATGGCGAGGGTGACGCTGCCCTGCAGGGGAAGTGGTCTTCACTCCCGTCTTGTGGTCCTTGGCTTCTGTCACCTCTTTTTGGAAGACCCCGCACTCCCACCCAATGCCCCAGAGCCAGCACCCCCTCCCTGGTCTGGGCTGGAAGGCAAGGCCTGTCCTGAACCTGGTGACTCTTAGCCACTGTCCCTCTCAGAAGCACCGTCTGGGACAGAGCCTCAAATCTGGGTCACAGAGGTGGCCTCTTGACTTTGGCGCTGTCCTCTGAAGTGGGCTTATCACTCCAAATCAGGATTCTGATTCCACAGAGGGGGATAAATGGCTTTGCAATTTCCCTGCTGTGTCAGACAGAAGTTGAATGTGGTAAATCCAATTTCCATTGCCCATCAGAGAGGCAGGAGGCATCCACTGGCCCGGGTCACCTGTCTGTTCACAGGGTCTTTGTCTTGGGAGTGGACCTGCCGGAAGGGACAAATCGAGCAGACACTCAGAGGAGACCAGGGATGAGAGCAGGTGACTACAAATGGAAAAGAGCTGGTACCCCACACCTGTGTTCCTGTGTCACTGAAGGAAGTGGCAGGGCTGGTTCTGGAGGACTTGATTGGTCTGTGCCGTCCCTGGTCTGCCCTGTCCAGCCCCAGATGTGCTGTCCTCTGCCTCCCCCTCACTCCCGGGCTCCTCCCTGGCCCTCACCACTCACTGCCTGTCCACCACCTTGACTTTGTGACCTTCCGCTCTCTCTTCTTTGCAGGTCCGTGCTTCCTCGGGTCATCACAAGAAAGAAGGGCTTGGGGCTTCTCAACCGAGGGTCTCTGCAGGAGACACTTTGGTCCCCGTGCAGTGCAGATGGAGAGGGTCTGTCCTGTGTGCATGTGCACTGCTCGGTCCAGAGCCCCGTCTCCTAGGTGGACAGGGGCCTCCCCAGGGATCCGGCACAACTCCCTGGCCACGCCAACCAGGGCTTCACTGGCTCGCCTCTGGATATGGCCAGGTTTCCGGAGGCCTGATTAAAGGCAGGAGGCCCAAGAAGAAAGTGACGAAGCAGGTCACTCAGTCACATGGGCAGGGATGACCTCAGTATGTCTCCAGCTCTTCCTCCATTTATCCAGTGGTCTCCCATCCATGAGTCCTTGAAGGTCCCTCTGCCCCATCAAAACTGAAATGTCAAAAAGCAAACCCAGCGGGGGTGGTGGCGCACACTTGTTATCCTAGCACTCAGGAGGCTGAGGCAGGAGGATCCCGGTGAATTTAAAGCTAGCTTGGGCTACATAGTGAGTTCAAGGTCAGCCTGAACTGCACAGCAAAATCATGTCTCAAGTAACACAAAACAAACAAAAATTAAAAATCAAGTCAGAGCACAGATCAGGGTGAAGCCCACCAGGGCCCTGACCTTCCTACCATCCTCCCCTCCCTCCTCTGCCACTTCTTTTTCCTGTCCTCACCCTGTGATAGTCACCTGCCTTCATCCCTGCTCCCGGAGGCCCACGGCCAGAAGGAGCACCAAACCACGGCTGCAGATGGCCCTTCGGGCGCCACCTCCGTCAAGCTGCTCTGCAGCCCTGCCCTCAGTGACTCCGGCCAGGGGGGCTGAGCATAGCGCCGGTCCCCTGGGGACGAAAGGAGGGCAGCCTCTACTTCTCTTGTGCCCAGGTGACCCCTGTCCCCCACCCCAGCCTCAGCCCTGCTCCACCATTGGTCCACTCAGGAAAGGCAGCAATCAGGGTGAGGATCATTTTGAATGAGACTCATACATGAAAACCCAGCTGTAAAGACAGGTAGGGGGTAATTAATCTCTTTTCAAGAGAATTCTTATATTTCAAAAGCCTCTGCAGCAGGGAGCCCGTAATTAGCTGGCTCCCCCGAAGTACGGACCCCAGCATCAGCGGGCAGCCAGGCCAGGCTGCTCCTGTGTCGGCCTGGACCCCTCCCGCTTGCCCTCCTTCCTTCCTTCCTTCCTTCCTTCCTTCCTTCCTTCCTTCCTTCCTTCCTTCCTTCCTTCTTCAGTGCTCAGTCTCCCTCCTCCTCTTCCCCTCCCCCTCTTCTATTCTTCCTCCTCCTCCTCTTCCTCTTTCTCCTCCTCTCTTCTTCCTTTTGGTTTTAACTCACCTCTGTATTATCACCTCTTCCCTTTGAGGTCGGGAAGAAGCCGGGGTTGATTTTGTAGATGTAGGAAATTGAAGTTTCAATCATACATTTGGGAACACAGACAATCTAGGTTCTAGAAGAGGCAGAAACTGCCAGTCCACCGAATAACCGCTCCTTCTCTTCCTTAGTGGGAGAATCCGCATTACTTGGGAGACAATGAAATTGACTGTGGTTTCTGGCTTTGTGAGCAACTGGACGTGGCCATGGGGACGAATTCCATCCACGGCAAGTGAAAGGTCATGTCTAGGGGCACTGATGGGCTTTGAACAACAGGTTCAACTGGGGGGCAGCACTGCCCTTAGGTCCCTTCCTCACTGTCTCCCTCCTTGCTTCTCGGGAGATAGTGGAAGGAGCTCCAGCAGCTCTTGTGTAAGAGCTTTTATTTAAGAGGAAAAAGAAGCTGCCATGTTGGTTCAGCCATTGATAGTCTGGCTCTTGTATTCTACCCAGCAGAACCTAAGTCTCGCTAATAAAAATTTGGTGAGTCATCTTGAGGGTATCACGTTCGGTTTGGAGGCAGGTGGGATAGAATTGGTTTTATTCCCTCTTCGTAACTTTCTCCACACTGGTGGCTGCCCCCGTCTCACTCTTGTTGGCCTGTGGATAAGTGGCCCGGTAGCGATCGAGAGAAGACTCTTAACACGCGTGGTCCAGGACTCTTCAGGGCCATAGCAGTCAGCAGGAAGTGTTACAGGAGGGTGCCTGGGGAGCTGTTTCCGGATTCTTGGTATCCCCAGTGGTGCAGGACACTCAGGCAAAATAGCGAGGGCAAGGTTTAGTAAAATGAAAGTACACTCCTTAGCGTGAGACGAAGCAGTGAGGAGCGCTAACGGGAGGCGGGGGGCACTGGATCTCTTCAGGGTTTGGGATTTGGGGAGGATCCATCCCTGTGGATTGACAGGAGTCACGGCCAGATGGGGTGTCTGTCTCCCCGTTCCACCATGAGGAGGAGTTTCCTTTCTGAAGGAAGCATCATGGCATCCAAAGCTCAACGTGGCGATGTCAAAGCCACAGTGCTAATGAAGGTGGGCAGAGGCCAGACTCATGTACTTCTGGTCTGATGCATTCCTGGGGGCTTTAGGGGGACAGGATGACTGTTACCCATTGGTTTCCGGATGTTTTGTTCCCTCTGGCTTCTTGGTCCTTGTCCCACAACTTCCTGTTGTCTACTGGTCCTTGCTCTTTCTCCCACCTTGGACACCAACTGCCATGCTGGGCAGCACCTGCCGTGCCGATGCCATTTCTGGATTTGTTCTCTTCCTCTCTCTCCGACACTGGCGCATCGGAAGCAGATTGCTGAATGTTCAGGGCTTTCTGGCTCCATGCACAATGCCCAGTTGGATCTGATTCTCATCGTCTTCCCCGAGGCTTGGCTTCCCACTTTTGACCCCCTCTCTCTTTGCACCCCATAAAATAGATGAGCTGGCTTGACCTTCAAGACTTTTCAGCCCCTGTGCTTGCCCAGATGGAAGGTGTTCAGAGTCTCAAGCCCGAAATGTTTTTAGCAACAACTGTGGCATCCGTAGATCAGACCAGCAGCCAAGCAGGAAGGTGACAGTCACAGCTTCATCACAGCTGATCATTCTCCGAGTCTACTGGAGACTCAGAGCAATGTGTCCTCTGACTCTCCTCCACTTCTTGCTGCAGGAGCCTTCCAGAGAAGGACAGCTGTGGAAGGGCTCTGTGCAAATCTGACATGTCTTCCTGAGCGCTTCTGCAGGCAAATGCTGGTAGCAGTCCACTGTGGCCCTGGAAAATAGGATCTGAAGACCACATCCATTAGAAAAAGCCAAGTAAGTGGAGGTTGGCATCACAGTGGCTGGCGCAGGTTTTGCTGGGACCACCAGCTTCCTGATTTCCCGGCCTTCCCGGATGGACTTCTTAGCATGTTGCCCAGTCGATGTTTGTGGGTTGGACTGTGGGCCTGGAGAAAGTAGTTTGTGGTTTCTAATCTACTCATTCTTTCCCAATTATCCAGGTGCCTGTCTCTTCTACTACAACTTCTCCTGAGCCCGGGGTTATAGCTACCGCTCAAGAATGGGTTCATGGTGTCCTTGCCACCCAAAATACAGAGACTTATAAGCAGGAGATTGCCCTTGTGTCCTTTGATGTTAAGCTTGACTGCATCAACTAGATTGGGTTTGGGATCCAAACCCAGTTTGGATTCCCGGGGAATCAGTGGAACCCACTTCTGGTGTGTCTGGGTGATTGTGGAGGCGTGGTCTTGAGGCCCACGTCTGGTCACTTGCCCTTGGCACCAGGCGCTGTTACCCTGCTTGGCTTCCCAGCCACCATGAACTGAGCAACTTGGCTGCACCACGCTCTTCCATCCTGAGGGTCTTTCCTTGGAGCCAGTGGACTATGTACTGAATCCCTGGAAAGTATGAGCCAAATTCGACTTCTTTAAACTGTGGGTGTTGGGTAATGTGCCCAGCTGATGATTACATGTTCCCTTCATAAGGCTTTAGTGAAAGCAGAAAACTAGTCCTTGGAGCCCCAGATACCAGCCTGTGACCTGTTTGATAGAACATGTGTGAGCTGAATTCAAACATTCGGGGGAGGGTATGTGGACCTGTGTGGGTCACATAGGAGTTCCACTCCTCGGTCCTGTTGTTCCTGCCCATCCCTCTAAGATACCACTGGCTAGACTATTTTTACACTGATTGATATTTTCCCCCTTCCTAAAAAATTCTGAGAGGAGAGTCAGTTGCCACCCCTGGGATGCTTTTAATGGTATCTCAGAACTCTTCACAAAGAGAAGAATGTTTTCCTTTATAAAAACCGCACTGCTGGCAGGAACCCTACAGATCACCTGGTACAACCTCCTCCTGTTGTGGGTGAGGAAACTGAGGCTCAGAGAGCACTCAGTTTGCAGAGCTGGCCCATGTTAGAGCTCCTGACACCTGGACCATCCCTGTTTGCCTCCTGACTAGCCCCAGGCAGCTTGAGGTCAGTCTGGAGGGGTGCACGGCTCTGTCTCTCCCCACGGTAAGCTAATAGGGATTGAAGGAGGTCAAAGGACTTCACATCACTGGCACTCCCAGGCCTCTGAGAATTCTCTGAGCTTCCATTTAAGAATTCTGTTTTCTAGACTTGACCTTTAAGAATTCTTCCTGCCACAAAATTCTTCCATGGAGAGCTTGGGCTTGCAGGGTAAGACCCTGGACTTTTCTGAATATGCCATGAGGTTGGTGATCCTGCCATGTGAGAGACTGACTTCAGAGTGGATGGTTCACAGCAGAGGCTTTGGGAGGACAGGGAAGGAGGAGAGTTTGGACAGGATTAGAGGTCCAGTGAGGGCATCTGCATGCAGAGGCTGTTCCATGCTGCACCATGCTGATCCTTTATCCTCTGTCCTAGGGCAGAGGGACTCCAGCAGTAACAAAAGCAAACAAACAAAAAAAATTATGGATTTCACACGAGACTCTGCAGGGTGCTGGGAATGTGACACAATGTTTCCTTCACCCACAGAGCATTCTGTGAGGCAGAGAGCTGTGGAAAGGGATCCCCTGCCCTGTCCCATCATGGCTTGTTAGTAAAGGGGCTTCAGTGGGTGTCTCTGGCACTGTGAGACTCAGGGGGGCATCAGAGGACAGGGACACTAGTGGCAGGAAGTGGCAGTGGTAAGTAGGTGTCTCATGCAGAGTTGCCCAGGAAGCAGATATTTTTAGGGGGAGTTAATTCTAGGGAACACAGGTAAAGGGTAGGGGAAATGAAGCCAGAAGGGGAGGTCAGGGGGTCACCGTGGCTCCATCCGTTCACAGCTGTCAGCATTGAATTCCACACTGTCCCACCCGAAGGGTGAGGAACTAGGGCATTTGGTCACCAGATCTCAGCAGGGGGCAGGGAGATAGGCTTGATTCTCTGGCAGCTTCGGTTTCTCCGCAGAAGAACATATTTAACTGGGAGGAACAGGGTGTGTTTTGGACTCCCACAACTCTATGCGAGGTCAAATCAGAAAGTTGCTGGATTTCTTCCCCCACCCTGCTTCTCCCCTTCTCTTTTGTCCCCTTCACATGCCACGTGGCTCTATGGTCCCACAAGGAAGCTGGTGTGACTTAAGGAAATATAGGAGAAGTTCCCATCCCACTACTAGGAACAGGTGGGAAACCAGGATCCCAAGGACCGGAACGAGTGCAGTCGGGGGCCATGCTGACTGATGGTGGTGACTCTGGAACAACTAGAAGGTTTTTTGAAAGGTACGGTGGCTCAGATGGGACACTCCCCGACCCCTAGATGTAGGCCAATATGAATGACTGAATCTCCTCTCCCTGGCTGAGGTGGCACCTTGCATAACCTGGGTCTCTGAGCCACTGGAACCAGCAGAGCACCTAGCAGATCCGGCTTGGACACGTAGCCTGAGCAAGATAATAACGCCTGTATTTCCCTCTTGAGATCTGGGTGTTTTCTGTTTCCATAGCACAAGGTGACCCTCTTGAGGGGCAGAGAGGGAAGGGACCTCAGTACTGCCAGCCGCTTATCAGCAGTGTATTCACCGCGTGCGTACCCAGTGGTACCAGACAGGAACCGGGTTGCCACCCGAGGCGCCTGAGCAGGGGTTATGCTCACCGTTTTCCAAAGACAAATGGATAAACCCAGGAGATTCTCCAGTCCCCTGCAGGCTGAGACGCAGAACCGCTGTGATGCAGGAGTGGATTGCCCAGGCTTACCCTGTGCCAGCTTTCTGCTGGACTAAAAAAGAAAAGAAAATAATTAGCCTTTCTTGAGTTCTTTCAGCACAATGACAAAAAAAAAAAAAAAACAGTCTGGAAAATAAATCTCTGGGCCCAGAGAGGCAAAAGAACAAGTTGCATTGTTGCCTCTTCAGTGCTCTACAACTAATAATAACAACACAGAACACGGCTGACTTGGAAATTTTTTGTGCTTCTTTAACACCCCTGCAAAATACAGCAGGGAGAATGACAGGGGGATTGCAGACACTTGTATGCATACTAACCTGCCGGCCCTCTATTATACGACACAGTTGCATGGCTTTTTTGCGCTGGCAAAGATGACAATGTGCAAACCCACTCGAAACCAGCCCCATCAGACGGCATGAAAGTGGAGAGAACATGCCTATTGTCTGTTCCAAGGCGGAAATTCACCACTCATCAACATCAGAGATGCCCCTTGAAATGTCTTCTCCAGTTGCAAGTTCCAGGATTTGGATTGGAGTAGACTCTGGTTGGTGACCTCCCTGTGAATCTGGGGTTCCCAGGCTCCTGTCTGGGTGTCTGGGCTGGGGTAGATGGGGATGTGGAGTCAGAGTAGGGAGATGGTTGGATTCAGAATGGTTTGATAGACGTGGAGGTGGGCAGTGGCCTGGAAGATGGCAGGACTTACAAGTCGACGTGGGCTGACTGAGGGTTCCGGGGAGAAGGAAATGGTCAGAGTAGAGGAAAATCAGGCAAGTAGGACTGAGAGCAGCAAGATAGATGTTTCGAAAGCTGAAGGAGATTCTAAAGTTAGATGTGCTAAGGGCAGCAACAGGGCATCAGGACACAAAGAGATGCTGGAGGGTGGTCAGCTACAGGTGTGAGATGGGAGCCCACTCCTCCTAGACCTACGCTGGGCGCAGCAGGACTGCAGAGAAGGTGGCAAGAGGGGGTGTGGTTAAAAGGGGTCAGTGCCCCACAGGGTGGCAGTGAAGCATGGTCATAGGGATGCTGCGATGATGATGCTGGGGGGGGACCCCCAGCAGACATTATTCTCTCTCTCTCTCTCTCTCTCTCTCTCTCTCTCTCTCTCTCTCTCTCTCCACTAAATAAATGCCCAGTGGAATTTACAGCCCTGGTGCCATCAACACTGTGGTACAGTCTTGCACCAGTAGCTGTAGTGTAACGGCCGCTATTGGGGAGAATTATGACTGTGATAAAACCTGCCGAGCTAGCTGCTGGGTGGCTCTGAAGAGTAAAGGCTCTTAGGTTTGGGCCTCAGAGTTTGCAGCGAAGAGAAAATGAACTCAACCAGAGAGGACCTCCGTGGCCATCACTGAATGTTAAGAGGAACAGCAGAAGGGGAAATGGGAGAGAAGGGCTTTTCAACAGGGCACCCTCGAGGGCTGCAGAAAGGGCAGTGCTGACTTCTCGGAAGGGACCTCTTCATGTAAATGCAAGTGAGACAAACCCTCCTGATACACTGGTGACCCCAGGCTCTGTGCCTCATAGGTCACTTGTCATGCTGCGCTGCCAGAGCTCTTGGGCTAGCTGGGAGAGGGCACTGGTGCTGGAGGAGGATTTTGTGTGACCTCGCCATGTCTTGCTAGCGTAGCTAACATTTGTCAAGGTCTTAATATGCTCCGAATCCGTCCTTGTGTGAATGTGTTATGGGAAATAACTTGTCTCATCCGTACACGCCTAGGGCGTAGGTACTAATGAGAACATCCCATATTTTACAGATCAAGCAACTAAGGCACAGAGAGGCCGTAAGCTAACACTAGTACCTGTGCAGAGTCTACGCAGCAGGCTCAGAGCTCATTCTCTCAACTCCTCCTGGTGCGGGCAGTCCACTGCACACCCACGGAGAGCTCTTGATAAACAGGTAGAGAGGCCACTGGTCCCATCCGTCACTGATGCTGCCTGGCCTCTGGGTCTGGTTCTGGAAAGTGTAAGAATCTGAGCTGTGGGACCACACACGCTGAGGTCTGGGTCCCAGTTCTGGTTCTTAAGATGTGAGCAACCTTAGGGTTTTTTGTTTTTGTTTTTTAATCTGTTTAATTTGCATTGTGCAGATGACAGGAAGTAGCATGTTTTGTACTCCGTGTGCTGTGAAGGGGCTGGGGGTTTCTCCTCTGAAAAGCTTCCCCTCAGACCACCCTTGTCTTTCCCTAAGAAACATCATCTGGGGGAGTTAGTCCCGCGATGGGGCTTCGGCTTCCTTTTACCCTGATTTCAGAGACTCCTTAGAGCCACGCCTTGGCGATGCCTCTTATCGACTCCGAGGGCAGATTTCTCCTCGTCACAGGCTCCAGCCCAGTGATTGAACTCGAATGGCCACCGTGGTCCTGACTCTCAAGTTACTGACTGCATCACTTTGGTTCCCCCCTCCAGGCCGGGTGGCCCCAGAAGCAGGAGCTCGGTGGAAAGCAGCCCTATGAAACCGGGGCGAGTACAGGTAGCTTGGTTTTGCCAGGATGTGCATTGTAACATGGGGAGGGACTTGGGGCCAGATTCATGTTCTACCCTAAGAGGCGAGAGATGGCACCTGCAGGCAGTGAGAGCCCAGAAAAAAGGCAACCTGGTTGCCTTCAGGATCTCCCTCCTGTACCTGTGGAAGCTGCTGGTCAGGCTGGAAGGAAAGCAAGCCCGACCAGCGGCAGGCCTGCTGCCAAGCTGCTGTGATGGTGCTGACTTTCACTGTAGGAGAGTCCCTGCGAGGTCGGGCCTGGCTTCTCTCCTGGGCTTATCTGCTGTCTCCCCGCTTTCTACTCACTCTTTGTTCTCTGCCATCTTCTCCAAGGGAGCCACCCAAATCTGCATGCAGTGGATAATGAATCAGGTTAGAATTTCCCATCCAGGTGGCTTCACCTAATCGGCCGTGAGCACCTGTGGAAGAAGTGTTTCGGGGCACAGTTCAGAGCTGCTCTCCTGTGCTCATGGGCAGACAGCTGATTCTGAGTTCTAAGCAGTGAACACAAGTGGCGTCCATGGGCGGGCGGGGGAGGCTCACTGTGAGAGATGCATCTCCCCGAGAGGCTGTGTTGGGTACGGTTCGTAGGGTGAGGCTTACAGGGATGGGTGTGGCACAGCTCAGGTCCTGCAAAGAAGCGCGGGGGATGGTTCTCAGCTGGTGCGTCATTCCTTCCCGTGATGGCAGCGCTCCTGAGAGGTAATTGGAGCCTCCGGGCCACCTCTCTTTCTATGGATCAGCACAGCTCCAACACCCTAGGCGAAGTGCAAATGATGGGAAACAGAATAGTGCAACCCACAGGCATAAACCAAGAGGTCAATAACTGCTTGACATTCTGAGGAGCAGGTGCTCACTCTAGATCCAACACCAAGGAGGCCTTTTCCCGGTGGGCACCAAAGCGATTCAACAATGTTTGCCTTTTATGGAAGCCGTAGTTGAAAGGAATGAAAAGCTTCAGGAAAGCTGGAGGGTTTTTAATCTAGTTTTGGGGGCATTGCAGCAAAGTTTGAGCGAATTTCATCTTAGAAAGGATACATGGCAGCTGCCTTGATGCTATAGGCTGAGAATGTCAAGGTGAAGGTCATAACATGCTAATTTTTCTTTTCTCATAGCAGTACCAGATACTTCAAAGGAAGTTAGTCCTCAAATTGTCTCGTAAATTGGAGGGCTTTATTAAAATGTAGCACCATGCCTACAATCATAGCTATCCGTTTCCTTGAAACTTTCCGAACGTGATGGAGCCTGAGAAATTTTAAACTGAAGATGCCATACTCAGGGTATCTCTGGTTCAGAAATGAGTATCTAGAGAACTACTTCCCACAGCTGGGTGTGGATAAGTTTGGAGACATTCTGTGCATTAGTCAGCTCTTCTTGGCTGGAACAAAATACCTGACACTCGCAGTTTAAAAGAAGAGAGGTTTATTTTGGTCTATGGTTTCAGAGGGTTCAATCCATGACCAGCTGTCTGCAAGGTGGAAGCATCATGGTAGATCAAGGTTGCACAATTCATTGCAGCTTGGAAGGAGAGAGAGACAGAGAGGAGAGAGAGAGAGAAAGAGAGAGAGAGAGCTGAGAGAATGATACAGCAGGAACCAGATACAGTCCCCAAGGTCATGCCTCCATGACCCACACAGAGATGCTCAGAAGTGTGTTTCACTAATGTAGGTGTCTCTCAAGCCAATCAAGCTGACAATCAAGAAAACCATCACATTTTTTTTCCGCTGGGAAGAAGTTTGCCTTCCCTGCAACCATGTGTACTTTAAGTATATATATATATATATATATATATATATATATGTATATATATATATATATATATTTTTTTTATCGGTACCAGGAATCAAACTCATGATCGTGCACTTGCAAGGCAGGCGCTTATGCCGCTGAGCTAAATCCCCAGCCCCTCTTTAAGTAGATCTAAAGGAAGGGGATAAAGAAACAGAATTCTTGAGAGTCTTTGTCATCGCAGCATGATGGACATTTTCTGTGTTAATTTTCTTTACAGCTCCACAAAGTAGTTATTATTATCCCAGTTTCATAGATGAGAAAACCATGGTTTAGAAATGTAAAAGTTTTTAAGGCCACGCAGCTAAAAATTGCAAGATTGGACTTTGAGTTTATGTCCTTATAACCTCTGGGACTCACATGTTCGCCTACGCTCAAGTCATTACTATTCTGTTCGCTTCCATTTGAGTCTGATCTAAAGGTATAAGTAGGTGATTGAAGGAGGATTTTTTTTGGGGGGTGTTAATTATGCAATTAGATGCTTAAGATCTGTAATTTCTTCCCTTGGAGAAAAACACAAGTCAGGCGGTGCTTTTCCTTCTCACGTGTTCTGTGTTCCTTTAAGGTCAGTGGAAACTCTAACCCAGAGACACGAATGACTGTGGATTTTGATGGCTAAACGTGAGGGCTCCTGTGTATTTCCTCCATGCGACAAAGAATAGAAGAAGGTTCTTCTTCTCAGGCCAAGTGCTCCCATGTCAACAGTCTTCAGGTGCCAAAGTTGGGGGGCATAATAGTCATCCCCCCTGGTTCACAAGGATGTAATCCAAGGAGGCCTCAGGAGCCCCTAAAATCATGACTAGTATAGAATCCTATATGTACTGTGATTTCCATTTAGCAGTCATGTGCCTGAGAATGAATCAAAAGGTGATCTCATCACTGTGCCAACATTGGGATACACTTATAACCTAGGTGCACTCAGGGCACCTAGGAGTCCTGTGTCCAAACCCAGTGTGACCTTCTTACGTGAGCAAAGGGAACAGTGAGCGTTAGATGTCTGAGGCTACTGCCAGTGTGACATGACATATGAAGTGTATGTTTTTTATGTAAATAGAAGGAACATATTCTGGAATATAGTATAATAAATACAAAAACCAGTAACATAGTTATTTATTATCACCATCAAGTGTTACGTATTGTACACAATAATGTGAGCTATACTTTTATATTCTTGACAGCACAGTAGATTTGTTTGCATCAGTTACCACAAACATAGGAAAAATGCAACACACAACTACGTTACAATGGCCATGACATCACTAAAAAAATAAACATTTTTTGTTCTGTGGTAGTTTGACGAGATCACCATTTTATATGCGGTCTGTCTTGACCAAAACTTTAGTATGTGGTACACAACCGCGTACACAAACGCGTATCTGAAGCCTCTTCCGTCTCAGCTAAAGGATCATCACAAGCTGGCTGCACCGTTTGAGTCACAACTGAAAAGTGATCATGAATTTCTTTTTCCCTCCAACATTTCAAGGAGAGAAGATTTGTTCTTCCCGTGTGTAATGGTCGATACGCTGTGTCAGTCTGAGAAGTTGAGAAGTTTAAGCCACTCAGCCGGGAGCCAGGGTCCTCACTGTGAGTGCTACACACTGCTCCTGGGTGAGGGTGGCCTGCTTACCTGTAAGGGAGGGAGAGAGGCTTGCTCTTCCCCCTTTTGCTCTGGCTGCTTTTGCTGTCTTCTGCCACCTTAAACCTTGCCTCTGGGCCAGGCCACACACTGCCTTGGAGCCAGTGGATTACAGACTGAAACCTCCACAAAATGTGAGCTGAATAAACTCTTTCTTCTTTAATGCTGGGTGTCAGGTATTTTGTCTCAGCAACGAGACAAGAGTACCCAAGACATCATAAATGTTAGGAAACTCAACATACAGTTTCTTCTTTCCTTATTAAGTCAAGAACTTTGACCTTTCTTCCTTAAAGTAAGCACCTGCGCTTTCTCCTTGGCTCATGTGAGCTGCCAGCGTCGCTACTCTTGTGCTTCAGGGCTATTTCCAAGAGAAATGAAAGTTGTTCAAACAGAAGCCCTGCAACATGGTGACTGTTAATCCGATCTCCTTGATGACTACTGCATGACTGATGGGCGGGCTAAATGCACAGTGGGGAGGGTGGTCCTTACCCTGGACAGAGTAACTCATAATTTAACTTATGAGTTACTTATTTCTGGAATTTTCCCCTTAAAATTTTTGGCTTGCAGCTACATGCAAGTAACTGAACCCGCAGGAAAACAAAGATGTAGCTGGGGGGCTTCTGTACTGTGGGAGAAATGTGGAGTCAGGGCTACTCTCTATGGATGACAGTATAGTCATTTTGTGTCACTAAGTCTTCCTTCTTCTTTGGTTGGGCTGTCGGAGCTGCCTTGATGTCCTGAATTGATTCAAAATATTTTGGCAATTTCTGTTAAAACATGACGGTGTCTCCTCATCGATGCACTCTGTCACTGTATCTAGTACTGTGCGACTTTCGGTTCTTCCCTAAAGTTGAAATGACTATGAAAGGCAATCATTTTCAGTGATTCAGGACACAGAGGCAGCCATAACAGCTCCACACGGAGACTCAGGAAAGAGGACTCATAGAACTGCTTCAGACGGGGGTAAGAATGATGAGATAAATGCATCTAGATGGGGGGAAGTATGTTGGGGGGGTTTAGTGGCAATGTAGTGACTTTTACTGTAGTAATTTAAAAAAAGTTTGAACATTCACTCTATTGTTTAATCCTACCTTATATACCCAGCCAAATTATCCCTCAAAAAATACAGACAAAATAATTAGTCTTCTAAGGCTGCTATAACAAAACAGCATAGACTGGGTGCCTTAAACAACAGAAACAGTTTTGGATACTGGAAATCCGAGTCGGGTGCCAGCACGGGCCTGGTGTGAGCTGGCTTCCCAGCATGGAGTGTGCTCCCTTCTCTCTGTGCTTCCACAGAAGTTTTCCTAGGTTTATACTCCTGGAGAGTAAGATAGGAAAGAGAGGGAGAGAGAAGGGAGAGAGAGAGATGAGAGAGACACAGAGAGAGAGAGAGAGATCATATTGTGTCACAGTGAGGATTAGGGCTTCAATATATGAAACATATGAAGTATGAAGCTACCAAAATATCTGCTCTGCTTCTATAAATAAAACTACAATATACTGATTTAGGGAAATGACAGATTCTCTAATAATATATTTTTATAATTTCTGAAATAATTATTATTTCTCTAATAAATAAATTAATAGCTATATCATATTTGAGGATTTTGTGACTCATATTGTTCACATGCAAATTTTCTCTTCATCTTAGTTTCAAATCAATCCCATTCAAAATTTCCCTAGACTTTTTAAAAATAGAAATTTTTGACAAGCATCTAATAGTTGAATGGAAAGACGAAAGACCCAGAATAACCAGTCAATCTTTGAAAGGAACAAGCTAGAAAACTCACACTTCCTAAACTTAGACTTCATTGTCATCAAAACAGTGTGTCATTGTGGTAATAATAGGCTAAATGACCAATTAAACAAAATAGAGAGGCCAGAAATAGATTTAGACTTACACAATCAATTGATTTTTGATAATGGCACTAAAACATTTCCATAGGAAAAAGAAAATCTGTCTATCTATCTATCTATCTATCTATCCATCTATCCATCTATTTAGACCAACTGGGCACTCACATGGGAACAAAAAAGATCTTTAATTCCCTACCTCACACAGTACACATAAATAAATACCAGGTGAATGACAGACATGAACATAAAGACTAGCATGTAAAAATCTTTAGGAGGGAAAAAAGATCAGTAAAACGAATAAGGAATTTTCAGGCAGGACACAGAATATAATAACCATCAAAGGGAAAAAAAAGAGACTAAATTAGACTTTCTCATAATTACAAACTTCTCCTCATCAAAAGAAAAGATTAAGAACATGAAATACCAAGCCACAGCCTGAGAGGAAATATTCGCGAGAGAGGTATCCAACAGAGGACTTACAACTGGAATGTGTAAGGGAGGTGTGTAACTCAACCGTGACAAGGCAAACAACTCAATGCAAGATAGCCAAAAGATTTTAAGAGGCATCCTACCAAAGAGAATGTATGCACAGTCCATACGGCCATAGAAAAGTGTCAATGCTTTATTAGTTATCAAGTACATATAAACTAAAACCATAGTGGATGTGCCACACCCACCAGAAAAGGCTAGATTTGAAAGGCTGGCAAGGGCACAGGGCAACTCTGAAGAGCATGTGTTGCTTGTGAGACTGTAATATCTGATGACTACAAAACATCCTGCGTGCGATTATTTATTGCAGCTCTGTTAACAATAACCCAAACCGGAATGTAGGTAAATGTCCGTGAAGAGCGGGTCTGCACGCGTGGGTCAGCCACACTGAGGAAGCCTCGAGAAGGAACTCACGGCACCAGCAACAAGCAGGAGTGATCTCTCCGCAGCGGCGTGGAGAGAAGGAAGCCAAACCAGAAAGTGTACGGAGGGTGTGAGTGAGTGGGGTACGAATTCCGGAACAGGTAGGATGCGTCTCTGGTGGGAACAGTCAGAATAGAGCTGCCCAGGGCAAGGGACGGGTATTCTTGGGGAGAAACCCGCCCCGGCCGATTCTAATGAGATGGAACTGTTTATATTGTAACGAGGGGCTGGGTTCTGTCTCCATATCCACCTGCCAGAACTGCAGAGCGCAGGTTTGTGCGTTTCAGTGTGTCCGTTCTACATGAAAACCTCCCCAAGAGATGAAGAGGCAGAGTGTCGGTGAGAGGAGGAGAGCCGGGGGCCCTGAAACAGAGATGGGTGTGTGGGGTTTACTATACAATCCTGTTTATGTGCCTGTGTTGGACATTTCTTATGGTAAAGAAATGAGGGAAAACATAGGTAGCGGCTTCCCATACTTTGGCTCAGGGCCGTGTTGGGGATAATCAGAGTCACATCTTCCCTGGATGAAGACAGTGCCGCTAGCGCTGGTTTTCTTTCTGCCCCCGCGGCCTCTGTACGCCTCGCAAGCACTGTGATCTCTGGAGACACCTTGCCAAGAGCTAAAAATCCCGATGGCGCACCCCTGGGCTTTGCTGTCACACGGAGGAGACAAGATTCACCAGTACTAGGGATGTGAGCGCCTCTGACAGATTTTTTCCAGGCTTCTGACAGAATTTTGACTGGATACTTCCTCTCAAGGTGACCCCTGCTCTGCAGAGCCAGCTTTCGATCTCCAGCCTCGAGAGCAGCAGAGGCAGGAGGCAGCGGCCTGGGTCTGGTTGCAAAGCCAGGCTCCAAGCGCGGTCTGTTCATGGTCCTTGGTCTCCAGGGCTCACATCCATAGGCTCAGCAGCTTGCATTTCTGGGTTGTGGGTTGTCTATGTTCTCTGTAAAGGTTAAGCTTAGATGTCAAGTTGGTAGGCTCGGCAACCATCCAGGGGATTAGTAAAGCACACACCCCTAGACGCGTCTAGGTGGGCCATGGAGGTGTGGCCAGGGCGGGGGTCTATGTCTACTCCCTCACCCCTTCCTCTCTAGCACCGATTTCCTGCCATGCTTTCCAGCCACCATGAGCTGAGTTCTGCCTTCCTGTGCCCTTGTGCTGTTATATTTCTGCCCTGGAGCCTACTGACATGGACTGAATCCTCTGTAACCACAAGCCAAATAAACCACCTTCTCTTATAATTCGTGGGTGTCAGGAATTGTGGACCAGCATCAGGAAAGCTGTCCAATACAGTCTCCTTACCTCAGACCTTTCTTCACATCACTCATTATCAGAATACATTCTGGTTCACTCGAAAGTTGTCTTTAGACACTGTTCTCATTTCCTCTCCTCACCAGGGTAAGCTCCATCAAGTCATCTCCGGAATTCCACGACTGCTTCAGAAGGAAAGAGGCAGCCCGGTCACACCTTCTGCATGTAAACCCATAAAGTCGATCCAGTATTGTCTTAAATGATGCTGGGAGCCAGTCTGACTTCTCCCAGAGCTTGTGCTTGTCCTCCCTTCCCCAAACCAAGATTGGTCCCAGCCAAATCCCACACCTGCCAGGAACTCAGCAGCTTGCCTGGCTTTCTGCCTGCACCAAGATGAAATCGAGGCATTTCCACAAATGCAGTCCCCACTTACCAGGGAAGGCAGTTGTTTTTGGTTAATTTGAAAAAGTCCAAAACATTAAAAATGTATAAGAAACTTTTTAAAGTGTATACACAGATTAAGCAAGGAAAACTTGCTCCTCCAATGCTACTCCACATCTCTCCCACCCGCTTCTGCAAATAATCATTGAAAGCTGTGTAACACATTTTTAGCACCTGAGGTATTTCTTCCTCTTCTTCTTCTTCTTCTTCTTCTTCTTCTTCTTCTTCTTCTTCTTCTTCTTCTTCTTCTTCTTCTTCTTCTTCTTCTTCTTCTCCTTCTCCTTCTCCTTCTCCTTCTCCTTCTCCTTCTCCTTCTCCTTCTCCTCCTCCTCCTCCTCCTCCTCCTCCTCCTCCTCCTCCCACATTTGGGGTCAGAGTGGGCCGAATCCCAACCCAGGGAGGAAGCTGGTGCGTGGGAGTTCTTCCTCAGGAGCCCGCTGCCTCCAGCAGCTATTGTGATTCCCAACTTTGTAGGATGGAGGTGAGGGGGCCACAGTACTCGGTGGTTTGCCTGTAGCACTGGCGAGCCAATTTATCCTGCCTGCTGCTGTAAAAGGATTTTTATCCACATTATTGGAAAAGATAGCAGGGGGAAGCTGGCAAGGGTGAGCAGGCCACCAAGCAGACAGCCCTTTATTATGTCAAAGTGTCCCTTTAATTTTTGTGACAGAGTAATACAGAGTCCCAGGCCATGACCTTTTCTCAGGCCATTATAGAAATCAGATTTGGTTTCCCGGGAGGCATCCCTGGAAGGCTTCATCATGTGCTCCATACCTGAGTGACCCTGCCCAGTACCAGATAGAAATGAACGGGCCAGTCCTGTTCCTATTCCTGTGCTGGAAAGCAGACCCATAGCTCCTCTGCACCAGGCTTCCCTGAGAGGGATGGGGAAGGAGCCAAAAGGAGAGTTGTAGTCCGTGTTCTGTTGCTATAACAGAATACTCGAGACTGGGTGACTTACACAGAAAAGAGGTTTGTTTTGGCTTATCATTCTGGAGACTGGACAGTCAAGACTGGGTGAGTGCATCCGGTCAACTTCTGATAAGAACCTCGTGCTGGTTAACGCATAGCAGAAAGCAGAAGGGAAGCAGGGCGTGTGGAAGAGGCAGGCACAAAGGGCAGCCTGGCAGTACATTTATTATGTATTTAGAGTGGTGCTGGAGATCGGATCCAGGGCTTTGCCTTGAGCTATATCCCTAGCACTTTGTTTTTTTTTTTTTTTTTTTGAGACAGGCTCACAGTTGCCCAGGCTGGATTTGAACCTGTGACCTTCCCACCTCAGTCGGTGTGCACGTATATTCGTGTCTGTGAGCGTGGATCAGTGGGTATGTCTGAGTGGGTGTGCCCGTGTGAGTGTGAGTATTTGCGTGTCTCTGTGAATCTATAGGCGTGTGTGCCCGTGTATGTGTGTTTTTGTGTTGCTGTGAGACGCGTGTGTGTCTGAGTGTGCTTCTAAGTGCGCTGTGTATCTGTGTGCGTCTCTGTGACCTTCTCTGCGAGTGCGTCCGTGTGACCGTGTCCGTGCGAAGCGCAGGCGCTCTGCAGAGCCCGGAGTATTCTGGACGCGTGGCGTTTGGGCACAGGCCGTACTGCTGGGCCTGGAAGGCTGCACCTCCTCGTCCCGAGGACGCGGGGCGGGTGGAAAGGCGTCTGGATGACGCACAGGAAGGGCCCGGGGGCAGCTGGACACCCGCGGGGACCCGGAGCGGAGCAGGCGCGGGGTCGCCAGGGGGCGCTGCGCGGCGGAAGAGGATGATGGCACAGCAAGGAGCTTGGGGCACCGACTGGGGCCCGGGGAGCCCCCAGGCCCCCAGGCCTTGGAAGGAGCAGAGGGCCACGGCTTTGTCCCCGCGCTGGGCCGGGAGGCAGGGGCTTCTCGGGCTGCTGTTCTCCTCCAGCCTCTGCGCTCAGCACCGCCTGCCCCTTCGCCCAGCGGGGGACCGCGCGCGCTGTGCTCCCCCGAGACACCCCAGCTGCCAGGCTGGGGCGCCCCCCCCCCGCGTGTTCTCTCTCAGCAGCCCCTGCGCCCTCCTCCGGGCGGATCGATGGCGTAATCTCGGGTTCTGGCGTCGGAGCCGTTGCCATGGGGACCTGGCCGGCTTCTGCTTTCTGAATATGGGCTCGGTGGGGCCAGGGTGAGGAAGGTGAGAGAGGTGGGCGCGGCAGGGGCCAGCGGCTTCTCTCCTGGGCAGGTTCAGCAGGAAGGAGGCTGAGGAAGTCGGGGAGGGGCTGGCGACTCCCTGGGGACAAAACGACTGACAACCACTGAAACGGATTCCTCTGTCACCTAGGAGGCCAGAGGTGAAAATCCAGGCGAGAGCGCAGGGTCACGTCTTGCTGGAGGCTGGCAGCGATGCCCGGCCACACCTCCCTCGCAGCTTCGGGTGGCCGCAGGGTCCTCGGTGTACAGACACATTGCTCCGAGCTGGGTTCTGCGCCACGCGGCCTTCTCGGTGTGTCTCTTCCTTCTCTTCTTTACAGGAACACTCCTCACTGGATGAAGGACCTTCCCTACGTCCAGGGCGACCTCGTCTCAGTGTCTCATTAAATCTGCAAAGACCCTTTCTCCAAAGGAGGGCTCAGGACTCAGCCGCAGCTCTTTGGAGGCCACGATTCTACCCACTACGGCGCGGCACCTCATGGGAGTGTGGCGCTGTTACAAACCTGCCTCTCTCCCTTCAGGGACAACATGTCTCTCGGACCACAGCATGGGGCACTTGTGAATATAACTCTGCAGCCACGCAGGTTGAGTTAGCCCCTGGCTGGCTCCCTTTGTACATAGCTGTGTGACTTGGGGAAGCGACTGGACCTCTCTGTGCTACAGTCTCCTGAGCTGGAAAACCAAGAAAAGAAGAGCTCTCTGAGCACAGGGCTGATGCCAGCCACAGGGAGGTAAACCAGCGGGGGGCCCTGTGTCCAGCGCTTAGTGCACCCTGATGGTCACACCGGTGAACTAGAGCCCACTCTGTCTGGCTCACTTCCTGTGGCCTCGGGGGCGCTGCATGTGGAAGCGCCCAGGTGGGGTCTGAGTGGACACGCTGCATCCATCCCAGTGGTGCAGGTTCCCCGATGTCCTGGGTTGCCTCCCCCACATTTTCATCCCACAGTGTCCTCCTACAATACTTTCCTTCCTCTGGGGCAAAAGGAGGGCAAGCTAAGGAGCTTTTTCTTTAAGCCCACTGCCCCCACACCCCACAACTTATTACTACGTTTAAAATTTGAACAGGGAGGGATGTCTCTTATTGGGCGCTGGGCTGCCTCGTCATTAGTGCACGGTGGCCCCCTGTTTGATGATGTGACAGTGATGATGGATAACGCACTACTGGTTTGCTTGTCTGTTTGTTGTGTTGCTCAGGTGGCAAAATAGAAAGTCGGGATACTTATACAGCCCCAGATTTCTGGAAACATCCTTGCTGGTGAACTCAGTATCTAAGAACTGCTGCTTTGGAGTTTACGAGACACTTGCAGACACAGAATCTCACTCTAGTTTCCTATTTCAGAGAAGGACGCTAAGGTTCCTAGAGGTTTTATGGTTTGGCCAAGGTCACGTGGCTGGAGAAGGGTAGAGGAGAAGGATTTCCCGTCAGAAGCCCGTGCGCCGGGAGTGACCCAGCTCTTCTTATCCCCCGTCTGGCCTATGCTAGACTTTCCCACTCGCCTGAAGTCTCTCTTGCTCTGGAGGCCCTCTCTGCTGAAGCCCAGGGCACTCAAGCTGCCGGAGTCTCCACCACCTCCCCTGGCCACGTTTCTGGCTCTCGTTCACAGCCTGCAAATGCAAGTGGGCCTAAGGCCGAGCTTCCCTCCTCTCCACCAGCTGTGCCCATGCTCATCCGTTCTCCAACCTTTAAATACCATTTATAAGCTGAAGGCTCTTCAGGTTTTATCTCTATCTGGGACCTTGCGTTGAACTCCAGGCTCATATATCCAGCTGCTGGCTCAGTCTCACCAGTCGATATCGCCACTGATAGGTCTAATGGTGGCATCGGTCGGCATCTCCTCTCACATGCTAAAGCTGGCATCCCCTTCCCGTGGTGCCAGGCCTGCATGACAGGAGGGCACCCCCTGCCAGCTCCTGCAGCTTCTCCTTACCCCTTGCAGGTTTCCCCAGCAGGTCTGTCACAGTCCAGTCCTGTCACCATGTGTGCCTCTTGAGAACAGGGTCACCTCAAATTCCACACATTCCAACAGAATTAACCGTCAGAGGCCCTGCTGCCCAGGAAACCTGGGCATAAATGGCTGTGTTGTCTTTTCAGTTGCTCGGGTCAAAAAACATCATGGCTCTCCCCAGTCTACACTCCTGCCATCCCCAGCTGGCTCGGAGCAGACATCTCGTCTAGCTCCCCTGCCCTTCCGGTCCTGCCCCCCGCCATGAAGTCACTCTGCAGCTCAGAGACCCATTCCGAAGGTCAGGTCTCACCATTGCCCACTGGCTCGCAGGCCACTGGGGACAAAAGCCACTCCCCAATGTCACTTGATCCCCCCCCACACACACCCTCTGTTCGCTCCTCCTCTCCCACCTAAGTCACATACTTTCAGGGCAGTGTCCACCTTGGGGCCACTGTTTCCTCTGCCATGTCCTCCAGGCCCTGCAGCTTCCTCAGTTCTCCCCTGTCCTTCCAGCCCTGGCACAGGCCCCGCCCTCCCAGCTGGCACACCTTGTTCCTTCTCAGGGGCAAACTCCAAGGGAACTGAACCCAGGATCTTCACACTGAGCTCTGTCCCCACCTCCTTTTCACTTTTTATTTTGAAACCTAGTCTCACTATACTCCTGGGGTGAGGACAGGTGTCACACTTTCAATTCTCCTGCCTCAGCCTCCCCCAGTGCTAGGACTGCAGGTGTGCCCTGCCTCTTCCAGCGGTTCAAATGTGTGTGTAGGATTGACTCCAGCTGTGAGAATGGAAGCTCCCTGGAGGCCAGATGTGGGTTCTTTCTCTCTGTCTATTTCTGGTCTGTGTAGTGCTTGGGGCATAGCAGGTTTGTGATAAATATTCATTGAATGAATGAAGACTGAAGTCACCCATCAAAGTGCCTGACACATAATAGTGTTTGATAAATACTGGCTTTATACAATTTTGACTGTTTATATTTCATAAAATTCAGGAACTTGCAGAGCAGAAGAGGAAAAAAAATCTTATAATCCCATTGTTTGGAAGCTCCCTATTGACTTTTGAAAAAAGACAGAAATAATATATGCAGACAGAAAATCCCGTTTGATCTCAAAAGCACAGACTGAAAGAGTCTCCTACCGCCACCTCCCACACTGGCCCTGACAACTTCATGAGGGCACCATCTCTTCCGGGAACAGGAAAGAGCCCATCCAACAGGGCCAGTGGCCAGGGAAGGACGGGGAGTGGCTGGGAGCCAGCTAGGCACTGTGGCAGATTCTGATGCTGACGTTGCCTGTTGTCACCTTTCTGCTCAGAGATCACCAAGGGATCCGGAGGTCTTAGGGAACGATTCACACTAAGGTTGTCCCTAAGGCTCTGCCTGTGCAGATTCTCCTGCCCTACTCTCACGTTCCTCACTGTGCCCCTGCCAAGCTGTCCTCCTTCCAGTGGACTTTCCTGCCGCTGTCCTGGGCACATGGAAAGCCTTCTTTCTCCCCTCATGGCCCACTCCAACTGACCTTTCCTGTCTCGGGGTAATAAGAGTGGTTCTCACACTTGAGGGAGTACCAGAGTCACTTGGAGAGAGTAGAGAAACTTGGGGCAGTTGGCCTTGTCCCCAGTGTTCTAATGTGGTAGCTCAAAGGGCTCTTGAGTGACTTTGCGTTCTGAACAAAGTTCTAGTTAGATATGGCGACACATGCCTGTAATCCCAGTTCTTAGGAGGCTGAGGCAGGAGGCTCACAGTGAGTTCAATGCCAGCCTGGGCTATGTAGTGAGACCCTGTCTCAGAGAGAAAGAAAGAAAGAAAAGAAAAGGAAAGAAAGAAAGAAACTAATAAATTTCCCAGTGCTGCCTCCAGCAAGGGAACCCTACTTTGGGAACCATGAAGTCCAACAATGATGCTTCTTTTTAAGACACCAGCTCACGGATTCTTCCCACCGCCCCTTTCTAAGTTAAGTCATCTTGTATCTGTGCTTTTCTTTTCTACCACACCACAAATTTTTAATTATAAGCTTATTAGTGCTTAATGACTACCTTTTCGACAAGAGTGACTATGTCTGCTCATTCCTCCACCCTGTTTTAGGACTAAAACCATAACAAAGACCAAAAAATAGATGCCATACAAGATTGTCGTAAGTAGCTATGTTGTACAGTAGTAGTAGAAGCTTTCAGAATAAAAATAAGCAACAGTGACCACCACTGATTGAGCTCCTGTTATGTGCCAGATGACAAACTTGGGCAGGATCTATGACTTTTATTAATTTTTTAGCTTCAATGCCTGGTCTATAGTGACAATTTTTTAAACAAAGTTGAATGAATTAATGAGTGAAAATATAGTCACTCCATCACATCTGCACTTTCCACATCCTTAGAATCAAGCAACTGCGGTTATAAAATATTGTATCTGCGTTACACATGTACCTCTTTTTCTTAAATGATACAGTACCGCAACCATTTACATAGCATTTACCTTGCATTAGGTATTATAAGCAACCTGGAGATGATTAAAATATAGGGGAGGATGTGTGTAGGCTCCGTGTGAATCGACCCATCTTGAGACCCCATGGAAGGGACTCAAGAACTGATGTGGAGCTCAGACCATGGGTACCTGGGGACAACTCTATGCATTTCTCCTGCTTCCTCCTCTTCTGGACATTGGGGAAACCACTTCATTCTGGTCTTCCGGGCCCATCTCTGTCTGGGGTGGGAGGCTGGGCTCGTTGGAAATCTTCAACTAGATCCCATCTCCCAGAATGATTGACGGGGTCCCCAGGGATGTTGAGAGGCTCCAGGTTCCGGCAGAAATGTGGGGGAAAGACAGGTACTTTGTCTTGCTCTTTTGCTTATATGGTTAATATGAATGCAGAAATAAGCATGAGGAAAGCAAGGCACTGGCTGGGGGGGACTCGCGGGCTGCTGCTATTCTCATTAAATACGACGCAGAAAACAACAAGAAGATCAAAGCCGCACCAACAAGAAAGAGACAAAAAATAAAAGAAGGCGGACAGAAGGGTGGGGAGGGAGGAAGTGGAGACAGAAAACAGAGGGGGTTGTCCATGCTGGAAATTGGCTCTCTCCTTCGAGGGTCCGTGAGCTACCTGCCAAATCAATTGATTACATCTGTAGGCAGAGTTGCCTTTTTATTTCACACCAATTTTCACAGGCAGCGTACGATAAAAATGGAAGGAACGAAGTGAATGGGAAGAGATGATTGAATGTTGATGTAAGAAGGGGAGCTCAGACAGCAGCAGGAGGGGGCTGGACCCGCGGCGACAAGAGCGGTTGGAGAGGGCACTTTGAATCATGTGGGTTTCCCCCACCCCATTATTCCTCTCTTCCCGGGTTCCTTGGAAACCTCTGCCACCTCTTTCCAGGAGCCTCAGGGACCGATGTGCCCTAGGCTTCTGAAAGCACAGTGGCCTCTCTTCTGTTCCTGACTCTGAAGTCTCAGGGCCTGAGGATCTGAGGCACAAGGCGGCTGACAACTCGCTGCATGGTCGTGAGTCAGTCTCTTCTGCTCCTCAGGCCTCAGTTTCCCCACCTAGTGTGGGATGCTAATCCCTCCCCCCATGATGCTGGGGAGTGCGGACATGTGAGAAGTCTGAATTGCTCTTTGTAAATGTCAAGGAGTATGATCGGCCTTTATAATCTCAGCACACTCAGTGCAGGCACTGCGGATGTAAAGTGGTGGCGCCTTGTGGGAAGGTGTGTGGCTCCGCCCTGGCCTACCCTGGGTTGGCACTCAGGGCCTCCGTGCACTGCTGGCCCCCTGGAAGGCTTCCCACCCAGCTGGATGCCCGAGCCCTGTCTGCAGACCGAGCGGGGAACGGGGTCCATTTCCTACAAATCCTTGAGTTTACGCCCACTGCCTGGGAAACTTTGGGAATAGGGCCTTGCTGAAAGTCTCTTCTGTGAAGAACTGGCTTCCAGGGTCCTGAAAGCTGTTTCCTAGGGTGTTGTAGGCAGAGACGGTGTCAGGCAATCACGCTCCCAGCTTCCCACTCGCTGTGTGAAGCCAGCAGCAATACATAGTTCAACAGGGCAAGGGACAGCAGAGACAAAGGTGGGTACACCTGCTCGGCACCACCGTGGCCAGAGGTGGAGCGCCACTCCTCTGTGGAGGAGAAGGTGACAGTAGAGAGAGCCCTCAGGACACCTCTGTCGTCCCTCTGTCGTCCACTATACACAGCGTGCCTTCCCGGGAATCAGGCTGCACAGCAGGGTCTGTAGTTCCAGGAATGTGCTTGGCTGCTAGGGCAGGAGTGGAAATGACAAGCCCATTTGCCTCGTAGACTCAGAACAGGCCCTGCCTGGGGAGCAGCGCATCAGGGGTTGTGTGACACACTGGATGGAGTTGTTGCCCGTATTCCCTCTGTACGGCCCCCCCGAGCTGCGTGCACAGCGGCTGTCCCTCAGCTGTCCAGGCTGCTCCAGTCCCCAGTCCGCCCACCGTGGTGATGGGGGAGGACGTGGGGAAGCAGAAGGGGCTGTTCATCCCAAGTCCTCCCAAACCTGCGCGGTGCTCCCTGGGAGCCCTGCACAAGGGAGGCACTAGAGAAGAAGCCAGGGGACTCTCAGAAGCCATGAGGTGCTGTGGCCCCTAAGTGTCACAGCCCATGTCACCAGTAATTGTCCTGGACCCCAGACTCCTTCACAGGCCCTGTGACAATAGCTATTCCTGAGGTGGGCGGGGGTCACCCTCATTTTATCTGCTGTCTTGGGGAAGCAAGAAGGGACCCAGATGCAGACATGGAAGTAAGTAGGGGCACCTGCTCTACGCCCATAGATGGACAACAGGTCCTGTGGGTGACCGCTCCCCACTGCTTGGGTGTCCCAGCCTCAGTAGAGAGTCCCTGGGGTTTCTGCCCATGGGAGGCGCCATCCCCCTGCACAGCTGAAGTGTGAGCAGCCAGCTGCCTCAGCAGGCTCCCAACCCGAGGGCGTAGGTGTGGCCCCTGTGGCCGTAACCTGCTCACTGAGGCCCCCTCTGTGTCCCCTGTTTCCCCACCCTCACTTTCCCACTCCCTCTCTGGGCTCCCTGGGGCCACATCCCAAATAAACCAATGGCACTGTGGCCCTTGCCCAAGAGCCTGCTTGTGCAGACAGGAGGCTCCTCCGTCACTTGCAGGGCATGGTGACCTGAGCTTCGGGTATCCCAGCTGCCAAGCTCAGCCAGACACAGCCCATTCCTTAACTTCTAGTATCCCGTTTCTGGATTTGTAAAACAAACTTACTGCCGCACGGCTCCTTGAGTCTGCTTCTGAAATAATGAAAAAAAAATCAAACTCGCTTAAGGTCGCCACAGGGCAAAAACGCAGGCTGTACGCTGTATATCTGGATTACAAGATTAAAGATCAATACAGTGTTGCACAGAAGCAAGTGTTAAATTGGGTGACAAATTGGAAATAGAGCTGGGAATGAGAGCGGAAGGGTGTTATCAGAGACGGCTGCTTGAAGAGGTGGGTTTGAATTGGGCTTAAAGGACATACATGTCCAGGTGGGGTGGGCAGAGATGGCTTCCAGCACCACCACCCTCAGACTGGGGGTGCTCAAAGGCCCAGAATGGAGCTTTCCAAGCTGGGGTGCATAGCACTGGACCCCCGGCTGTTACCTCTAGTGGCACATGGGAGGTGTTAGGGTCTGATTTTTTTAAAAAAACTGAGGATCAAACTCACAACCTCACTCTTGCCAGGCAGTTGCTTGTGCCACTGAGCTATATTCCCAGCCTAGCAGGTGTTAGGGTTTTAGTGATCTTTTTCTTTTCTTCTTTTCTTTTCTTTTCTTTTCTTTTCTTTTCTTTTCTTTTCTTTTCTTGTTTCTTCTCTTTTCTTCTCTTTTCTTCTCTTTTCTTCTCTTTTCTTCTCTTTTCTTCTCTTTTCTTCTCTTTTCTTCTCTCTCTCTCTCTCTCTCTCTCTCTCTCTCTCTCCCTCTCCCTCTCTGTCTCCGTCTCTGTCTCATTTCATGGCTGCCCGAAATTTTCTGGAAGACAAGAGGGCACCAGAACACAAGGATACACGATCCATATCGCTTCCTTTCATCCCTCACTACATCTCATCCCATTCAACCTCTTCCTCCTCTTCTCTCCCCTTCCTCTCTCCTGTCCCGTGGGACTCCGTTCCCGCATTCCCCTTTCTCTCTGTCACATTTTAGCAGCCTGCTCATCCTTATCTCCTTCCCGTCCCATCCTTCACTTCCCATCCCAGCCACCCCGCTCCCACCCATGTCACCCCATCACACCCATCTCTTTCCACCCCACCCACAGCTCTGGTGGCAGAAGGGATTTTTGGGCACACATGGGGACTTGGGCACAGCCTGCAGGGAGCTGAGAGCCTCAGAGAGCGTCTTAGTCACTTTCTTGTTTCTGGGACACAATTCTGGAACCCATGTTCCAGAACATAGTTAGAGCTGTTCTGGAACCTAGTTAGAGCTCAGGATTCTGGAGGATTCGGTCCACATGGCTGGCTTTGAGGCGAGCAGGGCATGGCGGAGGGTCTGGCAGAGGAAAGCACTCCGTGTCTTGTTAGCCAGGAAATACAGCACAGAGAGAAGGGAGAAGCCTGGGAGAGAGTGACACTTCCAGATCATGTCCCCAGTTATCCGGCTCTTTTGACCAGGCCTCACCTCCCAACAGGCCTGAACTCATGATCCAGTCATTCTCCAAAAGCCTTACCCATGCGCACGTGAGACTTCTGGGGAATATTCTAGATCTTAACCATAAGAGCAGTGGAGTTTATGATAAGACCAATGGCCCAAAGGATGTGGTAGCAGCACTGTTGTTTCTGGAAGGACTAGAAAATGTGTCTGTAGTTTTGGGCCTGAGCAAGGCCTCCCTGGTGTGCTTCTCACCTTGCCTGGTGAGCTGGGACCAGGCCCCTGCAGCAGCCCCAGCTGGGGGACTCTGTCTCATGCTTGCTCCGAGAAGGGTGTTCTCCACTCTGTTTTGACTGTGGCTGCCTGGTCACTGCATGAAGCAAGAAGAATACACACAGTGACTAAGAGCTCAAATACTGGAGCCTGGCTGCCCGGTGGCAATCAGGGGCCGCCCCTTGCCGGCTGTGTGGCTGGTGCAAAGTTCCTGACTGCTCTGTACCCCTCATGATCGTCACAGCTATTCACCTGGGTTGTGGTCAGGATCAGATGGACTATGGCACGAGAACCTCTTGAGTCCACCGTGGGACCTGTCATCATTTGCTGCTGTCGTCATTTATTCTGGTGGAAACAGAAGGTCTCATTCAGATCAGATTCCCTAGGACATGTGTTCCCGGGGAGTGTCCAGGCTCAGTGCAAGGTGCCCGCCAGCTCTGTCCAAAAGCTGACTCAGGATGTGCCCAGCCCCTCTGGCGGGACACCCCAGGGTGAGAGCAGGGCTGCTATTTGCAGGGCCATTCTACCAACCTTGCCCTTCTCCCACTAGGCTGGCTTCCTCATCTTGTCCTTGGATCCAGCAGAGGGAAGGACTGGGTGGACACAGCGCCTCCAGGGTCTTTCCTGGACCAGAAGGGGTAGCCGCTGTCTTCTAGCCAGTGCACCGCCCCAGCTACCTCCCTCTGCCCGCTCCTTCCCTCTCCTCTGCATCACTCCCACAGAGGAACCTGAGCCAAAATGTCTAATACTACCTGCTTAATGGCTTATAGATCGCTGGTGAGTCGAGCCTGATGGAAGTGTCTGTTAAGGTTGGCAATGGGATCCTGAGTCAAATGGCCCGAGACAGATTCATGGCTGTCTTCCAGGCCACCCTGGGAAAATGCTCTGTCACAGAACACCCAGCTCTCAGGAGCTCGAGAAGCCCAGGGACACAGAGTGATCTTTAGGAAGGCCAAGGCCCCAAATGGCAGTGCTCTGGGATCCTATCTGGGATGCAGGGACCCTCCAGAGGCCAGAGTGGTACTGGCCGAGTCCGAGCTAGACTGTGAGCAAAGGAGAGATACCCAGATTCACCCAGAAACAAGGCCAGGAAGTGTTCGTTAGTGAGTACCAACTTAAAAAGAGCCCAGACTGACCTACAAATGGGTTCTGAATTATGGAATTTTAAAACACAATTTTAGCACTGTCAAGGAAATAGGTTTCATTAGACCCTTATAGAAATACACAAAGTGTGTGTGTGTGTGTGTGTGTGTGTGTGTGTAATACAGAGATTCTTGTCCTGAAGTGATTCACAATAGGCCAGGGGAACTGATGGTACATAATTGTATTACTTGGCATTAGTAAAGTTAAATTACCAAATGGTCAACCAAAAGTTCCCAAGGACCCAGTAGAATAAACAGATGAGTTAGGAGTAACTGCTCATGTGTGCATTTGTGTGCAGATTGGACCCTCCTCGGCCCAGCTCCGTGAGGCTGGCTTTCCTCCACGGTTTAAACACCTCCTCCTCCCTCCGAATACCAAGCCTGGCCCACTGTGACGCCCAATGCTCCTGGACCCTAATTTGCATAGGTAGATTCCTGGTCCTCTGAAGGAAAGTAATTTTGTTCTCCAGTGAACCAAGCAGAGTCCTTTGGTTGTAGATGTATGAGGACCTGGAGTGAACCCACCTGGAAGTTGGGGTCCCCAACTCTGGGAAAATTGCTAAAGGCCTAGCGAAGCTCAGTACTTTTCAGAAGCTTTCAAACCTGGGGTGCTTCTGCCTCCAGAGTTCTTTAAGAATCTCTTAGCATTCACCTCCAAGGGGAAGGGTTGGCATTTCCATCTCTTTGGCTGGCAAATTGTAAATTTGGACATGAGCAGAAAATATAGTGACATCAAGGTTATGTGGTCTGCAGCTGACAAGATAGATGGCCCTCAGCAACCAGCACTTGCCAGCTTCTCCTGGGTTTGCGCACACTCTCTCTCCATCTCTCTTTCTTTTAACCTTTTTTTTTTTTTTAAAAAAAAGAAAACATTTTCGGAGACTTTAATAACTGTGGAAGGGTGCTGTAAGGCGGGCAGGGAAATCGATCATTTTTATTTGGTTGTGCGTGATAAAATGTAAGTTTGGGCAATAAATCTTGTTACCTTGAGGGGAAAGAACAGTGTGGTTGCCCATTAATATGATTCCCTTATGGAGCTTTTAATGAATGAATGAAGCCCCTGGTCTGAGTAATTAAGAGCGATAGCTTCCCCCTGCCTGGTGGGACGCTGAGTTCCTGACTCAGCCTCGGGGCAGGGCTCACACTTCTCCTCCATCCGGGCAGCTACTGGTTTCCCATCTCTCTCCTCGTCTGCTTGTATTCATCATCTATTATTTTATATCAGTGTATCACCAATGCACGTAAAGCACCCCCTGTGTGCCAGGCACCCTGCTTAGCTTCAGGGGGTTGCAAAAGCCTATCTCAGGGTCAGAGGCAAGTTCTCGAGCACAAGTTATCCGTAGGAGTGGGATGATGCTGGGGTGGTAGGAGGCTGTGAATGGCAGGGAGGCTGGGATTGAGAATTTTTTTGGGAATGAGATTCAGAGAAGGTTGCTGGGAGAAAGGGACTCGAATTCTACAGTCACCGTTCCTCATGGACTGCTGGTTTTGAGGCCAAAATTTGGGTTTTAATATTTATTGGGAATATTTAGAGGAATGAGAGACAGAAGGACTTCTGGCTTCCCGTTCCCGAGTCATTACCTGCTCCCAAATTTTCTGTGAGTGCTAAGAATTTTTCCTGGCTCTCTTGACCCATCAGTAGTTTAGCTGTCTGTCTACTTGTCTTGGGCACAGCCCCCTGGGAACATGGCAAGAAATGAGGGAAGTAGCTTGTGCTGGCTACAAGATTCAGTGTAAGGTACCAGATATGTTAGCAACTATCTCTTGGACTTTGTTCTCAGAATCTTAAGAAAGAAAAGCAGGGCTGCTATCTCAGTCAGCTCTGGCTCCATAACAAAGTGCCATACAGTGGGAACTTTAGACAGTAGACATTGGTTTTGCGCATTTCCCAAGGCTGGATGGAAGCTCAAGATGAAGGTGCTAGCTGATTTGATCCTGGTGAAGTTCCTCTCCCTAGCTTGCAGGTGGTTAGCTTATTGCTGTGTGTGTGTGTGTGTGTGTGTGTGTATGTGTGTGAGAGAGAGAGAGAGAGAGAGAGAAAGAGAGAGAGAGAGAGAGAATCTATAGTCTTCCCTCTCATCTTCTTAAAAGGCCACTAATCCCATCACAGGGGCCCCACTCTCATGATGTCCTCTAATCAGAGACTTTCTTATATTTCAGCTTCCTTTTACTGTAACAAATATTTGAGGTCATCAACCTATAAAGGGACAAGGTCTGTTTTGGCTTCTGGTTTTGGAGGTTCAGTTCAGGATCAACTTGGGGAGGCAGCAGTCATGATAGAGAGTGAGCAGGAGAACAGGGCATCTCATTTCATGGCCATGACACAAAAGAGAAACAGTGAAAAGTCCCACAGTCCCCATCCAGGGCACACCTCAAACGACAAAACCTCTCACTAGGCCTCACCTCCTAAAGATTGGCCCACCTCCCAGAAGTGCCATTCCTGGGGACCAAGACATTGAGGAACATTCCAGATCCAAACTATCGTAGCCTACATCTTTAAGTACATCCCATTAGGGGTTTGGGCTTCAAACTATGAATTCTCAGGAGATAAAACTTCACTTTGTAGCAGACCAGTGGGGTGGAGATCCACTCTGCTTTCTTCTCAGGGAGCACAAGGGGGAGTGGGGGGTGGAGTCTGCAAAGAGAGAGGTCTCATGGGAAAGGGGTCAAGGAGTGGCCTCTGTTGCCAGAGTGGGAGCCCCTGAGCCCTTCCCATTTTCCAGCCACTCCTCAAATGATAGGCTGGGGTTCAGCAGGGTTCTGAATGTGGCCAGCAAGAAACTGCCTTAGCATCTTTGGGGAGTAAGTGGCTCTACAAACAAGGGCAAGACATCCAATTATTGCAAAATAACTTGCTTCTCTTTGCTTCTCAGACTTGGGCTCTTTGCCCTGAGCATCACCATTGATTGACTTGAACTTTTCTCCTTTAGACTCCAATGTAGTTGTGGTTGAGGTTGAAGTCCCCGGGGCATGGCACATCTCATTTCCTTGAACTGTGTGGTGGGGACCACAATTTTTGTTCTAATGGTGAGAAAACTGGGGCTAGGGAGACTGAGTATTTATCCAAATCTCCCAACTTTAAGTGATGAAACAAGAATTTGAAGGTATGTCTGTCTGTTCCAAAGATGGAGGCCTTTCTGATATATCAAGGTACCTCTGTGTGGGGATCCGGCCTTTGACTGCTCACCCCGATCCAGCACTGACTCAAACAGCAAGCACAGGACAACAGAAAAGGTGGTTAAATGCCTATGGAGCTAGGGCACCAAGCTAGGCCTACAGCTCAAGGGATGGGTCAGCGTGACATCTCAGAAAACACAGACGGCTGATGGCCTTCCTCCTCTGGATGGACGCCTTCAGAGAAGCCTGGAGAACACCTGAGCCAGGAGCAGTAGGGCAAAAGCGTAACACACGGATGTGCTGTGAGTAGGGACACACTCTCCTGGGGACGCGAAGCAAGTATTTTTCAGAGGTCTGGGTGTATAAATTACAGTATATTCACTCTAGGTGATGTAATATGCCATTGAAAACAGTTAATTACAGCTGCATCAGAGTGTTCCCTAGGGTATTGTTGAATAAGAAAAGTAAGAGGCAAGAAATGAATATCATATAATTCAGTGAAATGAGCAATGACCAGAGCCCTGCTATACATGTATAATAAGCATGTGTGTGTGTGTGTGTGTGTGTGTGTGTGTGTGTGTGAGGGAATCCATGTGGGTGTATATAAACAGTCGCACATATATATTAGGTGTACACGTGTGTGCTGAGTATGTACCCATGAAGTCAGTCCTCTGTATGTGCAGTTTTACAGCCATACTGTGATCATTAATTGTTATGGTATAATTGTAAAGCCTGGCGGATTAGCAAAGCACAACTTTGGGTATATCTAGGTGTATCTGAATGGGTTATGAAGGTCCAATCTTGGATACTACATATTGTCCGTGGCTCTTTTGTCTCTGGTGCTGTCCCCTTGCTTTGCTTCCCAGTTGCTCTCCCTGTCTTTCTCCCATGAACTGAATTCCCTGAAACCATGAGCCACATTAAACCTTTCCTCGTTTAAATAATTATCAGTTCTTGTGATCCAGTGATGGGGACACTGATTAACACATGCGAATTCGACCAACCTCAGAAAAAAAGTTTTCTTTGAAACTGCATCTGTACTGAAGATGGGCAAACTTTTTCTTGTCATTGTTCCCTAAACAATATAGTACAACTGTTTGCATAAACTTTGAATTGTATTTACTTTAAGTCATCTAGAGATGATTCAAAATATGTGGGGGGATGCTTGTAGGTCATGTGTTAAGACTGTTATTTTCAGTTTATGAGAACTGATTCTATAATGCATGATAAAATGAACAGCTCCTTTGAAGAAGAAGAGATACTCTTAGGTACTAAGAGATACTAAGCGTCATGCTGTGAAATCCAGCAATACTATTATTTTTTGTTTAGAGTGACTTTAGTCTGTTTTGTATTGTTTAATTTCAACATACATGAAGGTATGGACAGCTATTTTGAAGAGAATGAGAGACATTATGGCAGCCATTGTTGATTTTCCTATTGTCTGGCTTTGAAGACCTAAAATGCCTTCATCATCCTGTTCTGATCAGTTTAATACTATTTTGTTTTGTATGAATTCATTGCATGTGAAGATATGCACAACTATTTAGAAGAAACAAGAGACAGCATGATAGACAGTGAAGATCTCCGGTTGTCTTGTTTTGAAATCTGTGTCTTTTACATTGTTTTCTTCTGATCTGCTTTGTTTTGTTATGTTTAATTTCACCCTCTTTAAAATAAAATTAAAAAAAAAATTAACTACAAAAAAGACTGTTATTTATATAAGGGACTTGAACATCCAAGGTTTTGCTGTCCATGGGGAGTCTTAGAACAAAACTTCTACCAATATGGAGGAAAGACTGTATTTATTTATGTGTGAATTTATTTTTTACTGGTACATATTTGCAGTACCTAATGATTGCATTTATCATGGCGAGCTGGTACATGTCCATAACACATCTTCGTTCTTTCGGTCACTTTCATTCCTTACCCCTTCCATCCCTCTCTGCTCCTTCCAGATTTGGTTCCCTTTCCATCTGTAGAAGCTCTATTTACAATTTTTTTAGTTCTTTTTTATCCATCTCCTTTTCCTCCTCCCCTTTCTCTCTCTCCATCTTGCTACCCCCTCCATTTGAAGAAGATCTCCCTGCTTCTTCATACCTATTCTGTATTTTGTTCTTTATCTTTTTGAGGGTTTCTCATATCAGAGAAACTATGCAGTATTTAAGCTTGGGTGTCTGATTAGTTTTCCTTAATAGTATGGTCTCAAGGTGCATCTATTTACTTACAAATGCATTTAGCTTATTTTTCTTTATGGCAGAGTAGTACTCTATTGTATATAAATGACACATTTTCTCTATCCGTTCATCTGCGGATGGATACTGACCATTTCCAAGATTTAGCTACTATAAATTGTGGTGCTATAAACAAGGGTATGGCTAAGTCCCTCTAACATGATGACTTTAACTCTTTTGGGAAGACACCTAGCAGAAAAATAGCTTGGTCAAATGGAATTTCTGGTTTTAGTTTTTTGAGGAGCCTCCATACTGGTTACACCAGTTTACACTCCCATCAACAATGGAGAAGTGTTCCTTTTTCACCAGTCTCACCAGCATTTGTTCTTATTTGATTTCCTGATGGCTGTCATTCTTTCTGGAGTAAGATGGTATCTCAGTGTTGTTTTAGTATGCATTTCTCTTATGACCAGTGATGCTGAACATTGTTTTCATGTATTTGTCAGTGATTTGTACTTCAAGTGTCCACTCATTTTGGCTGCCCATCTTTTGATTGGGCCTTTTACTTTGGGAGATCTGATTTTTTGTGTTCTTTATATATTCCGGATGTTTGCCTCCTGTCCTAGGAATAGCTGGAGAAAAAATATTCCCTATAGAGGTTGTCGCTTCACTCTGTTGGTCGTTTCCTTTGCTGTGTAGCTCTTTAATTTTATGTGATACCATTTATTGACTTGGTATTATTTCTTGTGCCATTGGAGTTCTGATCAGAAACTCCTTGCACATGCTCATGTCTTTGAGTATTTTACCTATTTTAACTTCAAGTAGATTAAGTGTTTCTGTTTTGACATTTAAGTCTTTGATGGATTCTGATTTTAGTTTATTACAGGGCGATATATCTGGGTGTAGATCCAGTCTTCTGCATGTGGGGGTTCAGTGTCTCCAATACCATTTACTAAAGAGGCTGTTTTTCCTACCATGCATGGTTTTGACCATGTCATTGCAGATGTCTTGGATTGTTTCTGCTTCCTTCATTCTGTTCTATTGACCCACGTGTCCATTTTCATACCAGTGTCATGCTGTTTTTTTAAATCACGGTAGCTTTGTAATATAACTTGAAATCAGAGGGTGTAATATTTCCTCCTTCGCTTTTGTTACCCAGCATTACTTTTGCTAGTAGAGGTCTCTTCTGGTTCCAGATGAATTTTAAGATTACTTTCTCCAGATCTGTCAGGAATCCTGTTGGCATTCTGATTGAGATTGTGTTAGACCTATGTATCACTTTTGGCAGCAGAGCCGTACTGATTATAATGGTTCTCAAAACTGTCTGTGAACATGGAACATCTTCCAATCTCTGATGTCCTCCTGGGTCTCCTGTTTCAGATTGATGTCATTTTTGTTGTAGAGGCCTTTCATTTCCTCAGGTAGTTTAATTCCTCAGTATTTAATTTTTCTCAATGCTATTGTAAGCAATATTGTTTTCCTAATTTCTTTCTCAGTGAGTTAATTATTAATGTATCAGAATGCTGTTGAGTTTTGTTGGTTGATTTTTTTTGGCTGGTTAATTCTAGGAGTGTTTTGGTAGAATTTTTGGAGCCTTATAACTAGAGAATCACGGAAATGGATGTATTTATGATAATATGATTACGAAGAAAAATACAGATGGTCCCCTAGCTGTTAATATGCTTTCCCAGTAGTTCTAAGTGGGGGTCAGAGGAAAGATAGCAAGGAAAGTCAAAGTAACAAGTGTGTGCACGCACACACACCCACACACACACCACACAAATCATGCATATGACCACATTCATGCATTTGTGTAAAGGTATGGACATGAATATAAATAAATCTAGGAAAAGTCATAAAAGTTCTTTTCTTTGAGCCAAAAGAGGGCAAGAGAACAGGTCCTAGCACACTCTGAGGTTCTGTGCAGAGCCCAGGGACCCCATAAGAAAGTCACCTTAGTCTCCCAAAAACCCTACAACAGCAAGAGTGTATTTACTCCTGGGCTTCATTCATTCCTTTTTGAGGTGCTGGGGACAAGACGGAGGGCATCATGTGTATGTTAGGCAAGTTCTCTACCACTGAGCTGCAACATTAATCCACTTATTGCACTGTGATTTGGGGGGCTCCCTGGCTGTTGCCTCAAAGACCCCATTTGGCTCAAAGGAAAGATGAACAGTCAATGGGGACTTCTGCTAATGTTAGGGTAACTGTGACATCATCTCAAAAAGGAACTCTTGAGAGTGATCAGGAGTGCTTTTGGTTCTATCAGGACAGCAGGTGCAAACCAGGACTGTCCCTGGAAAAGCTGAATGCAGGGTCATCCTCTCTAGGGCTCCTTCATGGTTCATGTCTGTGTGCAGATGTGAGCAATAGCATATCCAGAACTCCTAATTGTAACTAAGATTGCTCTTAACGATCACCCCACCACGGGAGTGGCTGTACTTGCTGAGCATATCTAGGCTGAGCAGGTCTCGGATTTCTGCCTGTGGCCTCTGAAAATTGGTGTAGTCCCCAAAGAACTGAACTAAACTGAACTGATCATTGTAATAGTTTGCTAGGGCCCTTTGTATCTAGCATTAACAGCTTGGAGCACAAAATAAGTGTGTTCTGATCAATATACACGTCTAGATGGATTAACCCTCAACATGGCTGTCTCAGGGATGGATGTTCCACTCCCTTCTCAGCGTCCTTCCCAGGCTTTCCAGGAGCCCTTATTTAGTTCAGCGGATGCACACAGAAACGGTGACTGTTACCAGGGGATGGAAGGAGTGCGGGAGAGGTTAAATTTTTCCCGTGCTAACCTGATATACTAACCGGAAATGCCACCATTTAAGGTCATAAGTAGTATTTTCCGTAAATACAAGGAGAAACACTATTTGAAATGGCATAAAGAAGAAGACTAAGACAAAGGAAGGAGAGCACCCAGTTAGGGATGTGACAATGACATGGATGATACTTTTAGCCCCTAGATTTGCAGAGGTCAGTTAGGACACTGCTGACAGGGAACCAGGAGCCAAGGACTCTGGACATTCACTGAAGCTAACAAAGGCGATGAGAGAATTTTTTTCCTCAGAATTTCCTATGAATATTTTCCGACAGATTTCCACTGCGCTGGATCCCTGTTCCTTTTACAGTATTTTCTTTTGAGACAGGATCTCTCCAAATCACAAAGTTGCCCAGGCTGGGCTCGAACTTGTGACCTCTGCCTCAGCCTCCCAGAGTGCTGGGATTGCAGGTGAGCACCACCACTCTGTTGAACCAATGTCTTGATTTTAGCTGCATAAATCCATTTTGGGGCTTCTGACCGCCGTAACAGTAAGGCAACATATGTGTGCGTGTGTGTGTGTGTGTGTGTGTGTGTGTGTGTGTGTGTGTGTTTTAAATCATTGAGTTTGTGGTAATTTTTATTGCAGCCATGGAAAATGAGCATACCAGTTACCTGGTTGCTTGAGCCAAACTTGCTCGAGTTAGGCTTGACATTCTATCATTTGTAACCCCAAGAATCCTGAGTAGTACCCCAACCCCAAGAGGACAGACTCTTTTTCACAGCAGCCTCACTCCCTATGAAGCTTTTCAATGCACTTCATGTCTGTTACCTCTGAAGTTCTAAGACTGGGATTTGAAAGGCCCTTGAGGAAGATTTGTCCAACTTTCTCCTTCTGCAAAAGAGGAATCCCCGTCAGGCCCAGCTGGATCACATGACTTGCCTGGGCAGTAAAAGCATTTCATACCTAGCCTGAGTCCAGGCTATAGAGGGGCAGGGAACCTGTGGAATCTCAGAAATGAGTGTAGGAGAGTGTGAGGATGTGTCTGAGTATCTCTCCCTGCAGCTCCACACACGGTCAGGAGCCTGCATCTTCCTCAGGCTGCTTTTGTAGCCAAGATCCCTGGAGACTCGGTATCTCCTGACCTCAGCTCAGTCCAGGGCTCCACGTCCAGCTGCCCCATCTCTTCACACTGCAGTCCCCACCTTTGTCACAGAACATATTTCTGTGTGGAGGCGCCAGAGCTGCCATTGAGATCTGTCTCTTGGGATGGTAGTGTGCAGACACCATCTCGTCTTCCAGATCTGATTGTTTTGACAGCTTTGCCAAATTACAAAGCAAAGTCCCCATTTGGTAATGAGAAAAGCAATATTATGGCAGGGATGGCTCATTCCTTTGAAAATCAGCGGTAAGTGAATTTGCATCCACTTGGTAGTAAATATGTCTGGCTGGTCCCCTCTCCAGTGCAATTTAGATGCATTTGGGTCTGCTTGATTATTTTACGATGGAGAGAAAGTGAGGAGGGAGTGGGGGATGAAGGGAGGGAGAAGGAAACAGAGAGAGATTTCCTGGGGTGGGAAAACTGAGGACAGGAAAGTCTCATGGTTTTTGGCTGTGTCTCTTAGCTGGTGACCGGGCTGAACCAGTCAAACTAGAGTGGACAAATCTTCGTCGGGAAAAGAAACAGCCCTCTTTCCGTTCGGTGTGTTATGATTTAGAAGAATCTGAAGAACTCTTGTCATGACATGTTCTCTAAAACCCTCTTTAAAATTCAGCTGGAAAGGCCTAGGGGAAGATATAGAGGCCTTCCGCAGAGCGCTGAGAGCTGGAGGCCTTCGCCAGCCTGCTGCCGGAGCGGGAGGGAGTGTTCATGCAAATTGGTTTAAAGTCCCCTCAGTAACTGTGGGGAAGGAAACCACCTTCTCCTTCTTAAGACTACAGTGGACACTGTCTCTTTCTGATTGGATGGAGGCCAGTTGCTGAGTGTTTTACATTCTCTGCACAGGCATGCCCTGGGTGACCCTGTCCTCTTTCTTCCTCCTGTGCTTGGAGGAAAGAAAAGTCTAGCTGGGGAGATGGAGGAGCAAGATGCAGGTATGAAAGCGAGTCAGGCTGCACGCGACTTGAGAAGAGACCAACAGAATTGGAAATGGAGAACCAGCGAGAAGCAAGGCAGGACTTATTTTTCAAAGGGGTGCTGAGGCTCAGTCACAGGCCCATCAACCATGCCAGGCTAGTGTCCCATTGCTCATGCAGGCCCAGTCCATGACTGGACTTTTTAACCTGGCCTTCAAGGCCTCCTGAACTTGAGCTTTCTGTTACCCTGAGTAGAGTACTTCGAACCTACAGATTCAGGAAGTCAGGTAAACAAACTCCCAGGCAATGGAGTTGACTCAGAAAACACAGAACAACCAGTGTGGTACACACCTTTCATCCCATCGCTCTGGGAGGCCAAGGCAAGAAGATCACAAATTGATACTCACCCTGGAGAACTTAGTGACTTTTGGAGATGTCTCAAAATAAAAAGGTGTTGTGGATGTAGCCTAGTACAACTCCCAATACTGCACGAAAAAACATAAGCACAAAGTCACAAAGCACCTCGGGAAAGACATTTGTGTCCATCTCACTTCTTTGAGACAGGGTCTCGCTATGCAGTTCAGGCTGGCCTTGAGCTCACTTTTGTAGCCCAGGCTGGTCTCGAACTGGCAGTGATCCTCCTGTCTCAGCCTCCCGAGTGCTGGGATTACAGGCGTGAGCCACCACACCCAGTTTAGCTCTTCTCTTTTTGCACAGCACTGCAGTGGTCTCACAGGTCCCAGGGAAATCCTTCCTGATGAACGCAGCTGACTTGTATCTATCATTCGCTCTGTGACACAGAGAAGTAAACGACTTGTCCAGTAAGGACAAGGTGAAGACACAGCACCTACTGTGTGTCCTTAAACTGACATCCTAGATGCTTTACCTGCTTCACCCTACTCCCGACCCATCAACCCAAGGTCTCTCAAGGTCACACAACTAGACAGGGGCCAAGCCAGGAATCTAACCTACCACCATATGGCCGGTAGGTAATCGCGCATTTACCAGTGTGTGTGCCTGGTACCTCTTTCCTTTACTGGCCGTTCATCCTGTCTGGATGAGGCAGGGATTATCATGACCTGCATTTTATAGATGAGGAAAACAAGGTGCAGAATAGCTGAGTAACTCACCCACCCAGAATCACACAGCCAGGGCGTGGAGGAAAGGGCCTTTGTCCCCAGGCCTATTGGACTCCAAGCTTGTCATCTTAGCCGTAAGAAGGCTGGCTTCCCAAACAGCCAGCGGGGTGGGGGTGAGGACAGGGTCTTCAGTTTCCCAGCCTGACACTTGCTAAGCCCTGTTGTGCCCTGTGCATTGTCATAGGCACTAGATCTTCCCGGTTCCTGCCCAAGCAGAACCCAGAGTCTGGCGGGATGATAGGCATCGAAGCGGGTAATAAGAAGCAGCGAGAGGCTCAGAAGCAAGGCAGCCTCCGGGAACTTGGGGTAGTGGGACGGTGGAGCTGGGCCAGATTCTCAGCTTTGAGTTTGCAGCTGTCTCTCCTGCAATTTAGCACTGGGGGCTCTTTCATTCCTAGATGGCACGATTGCTGGCATGAATGGAGGTGACCGCCTTGCTCAGTTCCTCGTGGCTTCAGGGCCTAGGGGAGGCGGGGACAGGCACATGGCGGAGCCATCCCAGCCACGCACCAAATGGCAGCAGCTAAGGCGAAGCGTTCTCAGCAGTAGCCAGCTGTGAGCAGCCCCGTGGCGCTTACCTGTTGCTGCTCCAGGCTTGTTTACTGTTGAATCTGACGAGGCTAGAAATAATTGCACTAATATTATTGACATTAATCATACAGCAGGATGTATTTATGTTGTGTTTCTCCCTCAGCTCAAATTCAGTCACTCTTGTGCCTCCTGGAGTGGCAGGTGCAGGCGGTGCTGCTGCTGAGAGGGAGGAACCACACCTATCTGTGTGTCTTTGGTGCCAGAGGCTCTGAGCCCAGATCAGAGACCCAGGGGTGGCAGGTGGGAGACGGGAAGGTGGGGTGGGGAGGGTGGGCTTCCCTGGAGAGATCCCAGGACTGAAGTGGGGGAAAGATGGTCTCCAGCTCCCACCCACCTCAATCTCTCTTCACTCGCTGCTCCAGGAAGTCACCCTGCTCCATCCCCCAGAGCATATGGGACCACTCTGCCCTGAGACAGGCCTTGACGGAATGCTGCGGCAGGCGGTAGCCGTTCATCCCTCCGCACTTATTCTTCCGTTCTGCCCCTTCTGGCTCCTGGTCTGTAGCTGGGGGCCTTAGCTTGAAGGAGGGAGCCTGTCTCAGGGGCTCTCCTTTCCGTGTGTCCAATGTCGCATGACTTGCAAATGCAGGTGTGCGTGTGTTTTATTTCAGAGGTACAAGAGAACCTCGGTTCTCAGAATTTAGACTTATAACTCACTGGTTTTATTTTACCATCCCCTTGGGACCTAACTGCAAAAAGACTTCTTGCTACTGTTTTTTTTTATTCTAAAGAGTGCATAAAATGTATACATTCAGTTAAAGAATAATAAGAACTAAACCACCCATATATTCACACTGAGCTTAAGAAATAGAGCCTTACCAGTCCCCAAGAAGTTCCCTGTGGATTTGTCTCCCGTCGCATCTCCTCTTCTCTCTACCAGAGCTAACTGCTAGTCTGAGTTTCACATTGATCATTTCCTTCTCTTTTCCATGAAGTTTTACCAGGCATGCAGGTATTCCTAAGTAATACATTATTTCACTCCACCTGAGTTTTGAACTTTATAGTATAATGGAATCATACTGTGTATTTCTTTTGTGTCTTACTTCCTTTGCCTAACAATATATTTGTTGGATTCATCCATTTTTAATGTGAGTAGTTGTGGTTCATTCATTTCTACTTCTAAATAGTATTCAGGTATATGAATATACTGCAATTTATTTGCCCAGTCTACTGATGGTAGAAATTTCGGATTGGGGCTATTATGAATATTGCTATAAATGTTGATTTATTTAACTCCCGTTCGCTACTTTAAGTACAGAGTTCAGAGTAGTAGCCTTGACATCAAATGAGAATTTCAGGGTCCTCTTCCAGGACTACTGAATTTGCACTTTAAGTACATGCACATAAAAGTCTGAGAAGCACCACTCTCTACACCAATTTTATAACTGGGAGTTGAACATCTTACTCAAATGAGTACATTTTTTTTTTCCAAAATGGTTCGACCAATGGCCCCTCCACCCCAGCAGAGGAGGGAAGTTCCTATCGGTCCACACATACATCATTTGTTGCTGTTAAAATCTTCCCTGTCTGGTGGGGGTGAAATAGAGTTTTCTTTTTTGTTCTCCTGATTACCCACATCTCTCGGCTGATCCCAGCACTATTGTCCGGGGTGCACACATACAGTCACCCTTGGAAGCCATAACTTTGCAGATTTTCATGGGCTGTTATACTTTTTCTTTCAGAAAAGTCCTGTTTATTTTTTGGTCATTTTTCTGTTGGGTCAGTTGTTTTTTCTGATTGATCCCAGGAGACATCGTGTTGAGGGGACTTTACATGTCTGCCATGCAGTGTACTCAGGCCACCATTTCCCTTCCCCACAGCCAGTGTCCCAGCCTCACTCGCAGCCAGGTGGGGTTCAGGTGACTGAGTCTGGTTGAGGAATGACAAGTGTGCTCATTGGCCAGGACCGTGCTAGCAGATGAGGTGGCTGGAACAACAGAGTGTATTTTCTCACAGTTCTGGAGGCTAAAAGTCCAAGGTCAAGAGTTGGTTCCTTCTGACTCCTTCCTCATTGGCTTGAGGATGTCCACCCTCCCTCTGGGTCTTCAGGTGGGCACTGGTCTGTGCACACACAGGTGTGGCTTCTGATTTCCCCTCTCATGGGGACAATGGTCACATTAAATCAGGGCCCTCCTTATGACCTTGTGTTAGTTTAACTCTCTTTGTAACTTCCATTTTCAAGGTCAGTCACATTCAGAGACACTGGGGTGAAGACTTCAGCCTATGAACGTGGTGGGGACACAAGTCAGTCCAAAAACTAGGGTAAGTCACTTCTGTATCTGGGCATTAAAATCATCCTGCAAGATTTCCTCAGCCTTTCTTGCCCTCTCATGTCAGTTCTGGAAGCCACATGTCTCGGTGCAGTTATAGAAACTGCCTGGATTCCTGTGTCACAGCATGGAGCCACGGAGCCAACCCTGCCACACACTGTTTGGAAGAGATCCAAACCTTGGCCGTAGAAGACCGCTGAGATTTGGAGGTTAGTTGCTGGAAATGATCTGTTCTATCCTGACTAATGTGATTTTTGCACAAGACTAGTCAGACTGTTTAGTTGCATGCTGGTTTTATCCTAGTCTGGTTTTGGAACTAAGATAATGGTAGTCATTGAAGGGGGTCTGGGCAGGCTTCGTTTTTATTATCTGGAAGTGTAGTTCTTAAAACATGTGGTACAAGTTGCTGATAAATCACTTGGACCTAGAATTTTCTTTCTGGAAGATTTTAGACTAATAATTCAATTTCTTTAAAGGTCATTAGACTGTCCAGGTTTCTTCCTACCTCCTTGATAAATTGTATTTTTCTAGAATTTATTCATTTTGTCTAACTTTTATGATTTAGCACAAATTTTTCCATAACCTCTTTCTGTTTCATCATAGCAGCTTTTGCAGTTTTATCCGTTTATAGTTCTGAATATTGTTTATCAATCTTTCCTCCATCGTTTCTTTATTTTCTTCTGATTAACCTTGCAAGGAATAATATTCTTAAACAGCCTTATTCAAAGAACTGACTTTAGGCATGGAGCTTTTTTTCTATTGTACTTTATTTATGCCTTTTGCTTTGCTCATATGGTTAATTTTTTTTCCTGTTTTCATTAGGTTTATTGTACTGTTCTCTCTACTTCTTCAATTGGATGCATGTCATTAACTTTGAGTCTTTCTTTAATGATAATATAAGCAATTAAAAGTATAAATTTTCTTCTGAATGTTGTGTTAGTTATATCCCCACAATTGTTATATGGAATAATTTTGTTATGACTTAGTTATTTGTATTTCTATTTTCTAATATTCATAATAATTTCCTCTTTAAACCATTAATGTTTAGGTCTTTTAAAATGTCCAGATATGTAGATTTTTTAATAGATATATTTTTATTATTAAATTTCTTACTCAAGTGCATCAGACCCAGAATTTATTGAGGCCAATTTTGTGGACTAACAGTTTTTAAACCTATTTTGTTTATGTTTTTAAATAAGTATGTGTCCTCTGATTGTTGGTAGCAATTTTCTTCATATAACCAGTGAGATCTTTCCTCTTTGCACTGTTCAAATTGTCTACATTTCTGCTAAATTTTTGTCTGCATGAGCAATAACGGATCTCTTACTGTGATTGAAAATTTTTCATTTCTCTTCTCTTTGTAGGTTTGTCAATTTTTATTTTACATATTTTGAGCTTTGCTTTGGGTGCATAAAGTTTAGAATTCCTGTATTTTCTGAATGAATTAAATGTTTTATCCTCGTATAGCAAGTCTTTTTTTAGTAATGCTTCTGTCTAAAAGTTAACTTTATCTGCTATCTGTAATTTCACTGACATTGTTTTGTTCGCTATTTTGTTTAGTATTTTCCACTTTTTTTTAGCTTAAACATTGGTTTTGGACTTTCAGTTCATGATTTTTATGTGTCTTCTAAACCTGCTTACTTATATCCCATTTTAAAGTCTGATATTCTTGGTCTTCTAACTCATAAATCAAATTCATTCTCAGTTGTAATGACTAATGGCCTGTTTGCATACTTTCTGTCTGAACATTTTACATCTATTTTTCTTTCTTTTAGGATATTTTAAAAAATTATTATTATTTCATTTATCCTGTCTACTTGGAGATTATGTACTATTATCCCTATTTTATTTCAGAGTTAATCTAGTTGCTTTATGAACCTACTTGACTTGATAAGTTGTAAAGTCAGTAACTGCATTTGCATTCCTCTTGGGTCATATAATAATGTATTAATTCTGATTCCCTCCCAAATTATTTGCTACAATTTTTTTTTTTTTTTGCAGCATAGAAGATTGAACCCAGGATCTTTGCACGGAACTACTTCCCCAGTCCTTTAAAAAAATCTTTTAAAAATTTCCTTTGTAACAAAGTCTCACTAAATGTTAAATTGCCCAGGCTGGGCCAGAACTCCAATGCAGTTTTCCTGCCTCAGCCTTCCAGAGTGCTGAGATTACAGGTGTGCACCGTCATGCCTGACACATATATATATGTGTCGGGATCCTTGTCTTCAGCGTTTCTGCTGCGTGAGCTGTGATAAGCACGAGGTCCGGTCACTATGCCTTCCTGGGCAGTGGTGGTGGACACGGGTGTGTGATTCTTCAAGAGACGATGGGAGCTTTCTATAGCACCTTCAAACCTCACTGTCCACTCTGCCTCTAACTGAGACCTCATCTTTTGCTTCTTTTAGTTCTGTGTATGTGTTTCTCATAATACATTTGGTTTTAGTATTAGCGTGTCTTTGGCCTCATTTAATGACTTGGGAAGTGTTCATTTCTCTTCTATTCTCTTAAAGGATTGGGGTAGAATTAGAACATTCAATAGATGTTTGAAGAACTTGTCAGGGGCCACATGCAATTTGTAGGAAGGTGTTAAATTATACATTTTAGTTCCATAATAGATACAGGACTGTTCAATTTATTACTTTCTGAGTCACCTTTGATAATTTGTGTCTTTCGAGAAATGTGTCCATTTAATCGAAGGTGCTGAATACATTGGCATAAACTTATCCATAATATTTCCCACTGTCTTTTTAGTAGCTGCAGGACCGGGAGTGGTGTCTGCTGTTCCCACTGCTGGTACTGTCTGTCTTCTTTTATTCGCTTATCACTATAACCAGAGGTTAAGCTCCATAGTTACCCAACATTTCTTCTCTCTTTCCCTCTTTCCTCCCTTCCTTCCTCCTCTCTCTCCCTGTCTTCCTGCCTCACATTCCTCCTTTTCCCTCTCCTTTTCTTCTTTTCTTTTTTTCCGTTCCGTGGTGTTAGGAATTGAACCCAAGACCTTCGCGCTGAGCTCCATCCTCGGCCCTTTATTTTAATATTTAATTTTACATTTCGAGACAAGCTCTTACTCAGCTGATAGGCTGCCTGGTTCAGGTTTGAGCCTGGGATCCTCCTACCTCAGCCGTCCCTCCACCCCAGAGCGCTAGGGTTGTGGGTGTGCACCAGCAAACTGGCTCTGTTACATTCACTTTAATTATTTTTTTTCATTTATTGATTTGTGTTCTGATCTCTATTATTTCTCTCCTTTTCCTCTCCTTTATTTGGATTTATATTGCTCTTCATTTTATAGTTTCTTAAAGTCATAACTTTATTAATTCATGTGAGATATTTCTTATTTTCTAATATAGGTATGTACTGCTGTAAATTTCCCTAGAAGCATTATAGTGACTGCATCTTCAAAATTTTAATATCCATGTTCTTATTCTTTATTCAGTACAAAAATATCTTCTGATCTCCTTGTTATTTCCTGTTTGACTCATTACAAATGTATTGTTTAATTTCAAATATTTGTTAATTAGCCAGATATGTTTCTGTGACTCATTTCCACTTCAATTCAGCTGTATTTAGAGAATATATTTTGTGTAATTTAAAGCTTTCTAAATGTACTCTTTGGCTGAGAATGCAGTCTATTCTCTAGATGATCCATATACACTTGAATATGTACCACTGAATACGTTGTGGGTTGAAGCAGTCCGTAAAAGTCAGTTAGAAGAAGTAGGTCGACATTGCTTACATCTTCTGTGTTCTTGCTGATTTTTCTCACTTAACCTAGTACTCAGATGGAGGTATTCAAGTTCCATCTACATTTGCACATTTATTTACTTCTTTTCAGCACTCATGACTACTGATTTATGTATTTTGAAGTTCTGCCATTAGGTACATACATCCTTAAGACGCTTATGTTGTCTTTCTGATTTTATTCTTAATCATTAAACAATCGTTTCTTTATCTTTGGTAATCTTTCCTGCTCTGAAGTCAATTTTTACTACTTTAGCTTTCTTTAATGTCTGCATGGCTTGCATGAGGGCTTCATTGTCCATCAGTTTACTTGTAACTTGCTATGTGTTAATATTTAAAACATAGGAGCTGGGGATTTAGCTCAGCGGCATAAGTACCTGTCTTGCAAGCATGCAGTTGTGGATGTAGTCGTGAATGTAGTCGTGAATTTAATCCCTGGTACCAAAAAAAATTTTTTTAAAGCATATTTAATATATTCTGTTAATATACAGCATATAGTTGGATCTTTTAAAAAAACTTATTCCATCTGGCAGTCACTGACTTTTATTTGGCTTGTTTTAATTATTTACATTTAATATTATGATTGATGTGGTTTGATATAAAACTCCTATATTGCTAAATATTTTGTATTTGCTCCATATTTTTTTTCTCTCACTCATGATTAATTAATTAATTTTGTCTACATTATTGGCTTATTACTTATTCTTTTTAAAAAGTCTTAGTGGCTGCCCAGACTTTTTAATATACATCTTTAATATCTGATAGTTTACCTTCACATAATATGTTAATTCATGTGTAGTGTAGGAACTTTTTATTTTCTATTTTTCGCTCTTACGCTTTGTACTATTGATGACATGCATTCTACTTTTATGTATATTATAAGTCACAAAATAGTGTTAATTTTTCCTTAAGCAGAATTATTTTTAGAGTGTCTAAAATGAGAAAATAATTTTTTTATATTTACTTTCATTTTAGCCACTCTGTGAACTTTTATTTATAATGTAGATTTAAATTTCTTTCTTGGTGTCATGTTTTCCCGACCTAAGAACTTCTTGCAAAAATACTGCTGCATTTTTGAAGTGTTGCTAGTTAATTATTTGCAGATTTTATTTGTCTAAGAAAGTATTTATTTCTTCTTGATTTCCAAATACTATTTTCACTTGGATTCACAGGATGTGAGACCATTTAAAAGGATCCTTTCACTTATATTTGTGATGTGATTAAAAAATATGATAAATATTTATTTAATTTAAAAAATATTACAGTAAGGAACACATTGCCATGAATTCCTCTTCAAAATACTGCCCTTTGCTTTGAACACACTATTGCATTATTCTTGTCACTTTCGGAAGCATTTCTGGAAGTCCTCTTTCATGGTTGTCTTAAATTGTACTGTCATGGCTGCCTCTATGTCCTGAGTTGATTCAAAATGTTTACCTTTCACGATCGTTTTCACTTTGAGAAAGAGCAAGAAGTTACACGATGCCAGCTCTGGTGCATTGGCTGAACACACACCATAATGCGCCGCTGGATGGAAGCGGGCCTGCAGCTCGCACTGTGCTTTCGGTTCCACCTTAGGAAGACGCTCGGTAAAGAGGACTCCCGAACAGCTACGCAAGTGGCAAAAGCATGGGATAAGCATGTTCAAAGCAGGAGGAAGAAGAGTGACACCACCGTTGTCAAACCCCAATCATTCCAAATTTGTGTTCAAACACGGAAAGTCTTGAGAACTAAATGTGTTTTTCTAGTGAAAAATAATGGAAAACCAAATAACTGATTCTAAGGCCCCCAAATCACACTTATAAATTCATTTTTCCGGGACTTTAACAAATGTCACAATGATTTCTTTCCTTAACTCCATTGAAGGGAAAAGCAAAAAATGAGGGGAGAAAAGGGATAAAATGGGAACAAATCTGTGAATAAGAAGAGGAAGAGGGGTTGAAGAGAGGGGATGGAAATGGGAAAAAGAAGAACTACAATGTATCGTGTACAGATACAGATTCCCTATGATGAATGTAATCATTATGCATATCTAAGTTGTGCCAATAAACTTAATTATTTAAAAAAGATAATTCCATCACGATTTTCACAGTTTTGCTCTCAGCTTTACTGCTTGTATCACTAACTTTCTTTGAAGCAGTGGTTAGGACATTTTACACAAAGCACAAAGAAAAAGTCCAACGGTGATTGTGTGTGTGTGTGTGTGTGTGTGTGTGTGTGTCTGGTTTCTTGGTACCAGGGATTGAACTCACAACCTTGCACTTACCAAGCAGGTGTTATGCCACTGAACTATATCCCCGGCAATGATGACTAACAGTTAGTTACACGCTAACACAATAACATGAGCACTACAAGCTGTCTGGGTGAGAGACACTTAGTATAAAGAGTCAGCACTCCGTGTCTGCCTTGAATGTGAGGCATGACTCACTTTCACCCAGTATAGGTTCCTTTCAAGCTGGATTTTCAACTGGACAACCAAGCAAAGTTACAGACACTGAGAAGGTTTTCTTCAAACTTTGCTGTTCAAGTAGAGGAATGTTTGAGCTTGGGATCATTTGATAACCAAGGTATCACTGTATTTTGAGCAAGGTTCAAACACATGGCAATGTGTCTATCTTAGTTACTTCTCTCCACAGAGATGCAATACCAGACACCTACAACTCTAAGGAGGAAAGGTTTACTTTGGCTCATAGTTTGTAGAGCTTTCAGTCCACAATCTGCTGGCTGCCAGGCAGGGAGTCATGGCAGAGAAACAGTTCACAGTACCAGGGAAGCAGAGAGAGTGAAAGGAAGAAGACTATAGACCCTCCCAGGCCATGGCCCAGTGAAGCAGCTCCTCACCCAACATCATATTTAGCTATAACTCATCAATGGACTGACCCATGGATGGTTACCACATGCCCACGATCCAGCCACCTCCCTCAAACCCCATCCATGATCACATGAGGGTTTGGGGGGCTATCTAGATGTAAACCACAACAATGTCATTTAGGGTAATAATTTTTTAAAAATGTAAACACTTTCTGTGTATGTTGATCACACTTCATATTCTTCTCACCACACACACACACACACACACACACACACTTTGGGTGTCTCCGTCAGTACAACTTCTATTGATGCTGTGTTGAGTGCGCTGGTGGTGTTATAAAGGAAACTATTTATCTTTCATGTTGTTTTTATTTCCAGCACTCTTGATTGACTCTCATAGTTCATCTCTGCTGAGATTCTCTGTTCATTCATACATGTTTTCTACATTCTCATTGGATCCTTTCCCATTTTCATTACAGTCAGTTTTAGTCAAATGTTATAAAATTTTTCAATTAGACAGGAGAATAAGTTCAAGAAATCTACTGTCCAACAGAGTGAGGGTGGTTAATAAGGTGGTATGATGTTCTTGAAAATTGCACAGAGAGCAGATTTTAAGTGTCTTTGTCTGAAAAATAAATAACATAATAAAGACAATACAGAGTCTGATTTGTCTATTCCACAGAGTGAACATACTTCAAAACATCCTGTTGTTTGTGATAAATAGACACGTTTTTGTCATTTAAAAATAAATTTTAAAAATAATCATTTTAAAGTCCATGTTGCACAGTTCTAATTCTAGGGACATGGGGAGACCTTTGCTTTGGTTGTTTTATCACTTCTTAATAATTTATGTTTTCTTGTCTTTTTGTGTGACACAATTTTTGATTGAAATCAGACATCATATTTAGAATAGCCTAGCATTAGGTAAATATTTATGCCTAGATAGAGGCAAGTTTCCTGTCTCAGGTCATTTGTGTGGAAGGTAGAATCATTCTCCCCACAGGCTGAGCTGGGTTAAGGTTCCTCCGTTGCTATGGTTATCTCTGGGGTCCACAAGCATCAGAGTCTCCTTGTGGGGAGCTACTTGTCTGGCCTCAATTTCCGATGGTGAAGGGTGCTGGTGTTTCTTCTTTCTACCCCTCTACCCTCTGCTGTCATCTGTCTTAAATGACCAGTCCTGTGTGGTTTCTTCTCCCCCAGCAGTAGAGTCTCTTGACTGGTCCTTCCTGCAAGGATGGAGGTGGCAGGAAGATTGTCTGTTGACTTATTCCACTTCAGGCTCAGGGAGGTACCATGTACTCAGACTTTGGGGGTGAAGCCCTTTCAATACTATGGCCCTTTTTGTTCTCTTATGGTAGCCAAACTGTCCTGCATCTAAAATTGGTCTTGGGTAGAGTCCATGTCCTTCCTTCAGAGGAAGGAAGCCACTACTTAATATCTGAGCAAATTTGAATCCAAGACTACCATTTCCTCCCGCAGCACTGACTCAAAGGAGATTGTACCAATGCGTCTCTTCTCTCCTTGGAGGGACTTGTGGCTTTTTAAATTTCAGATTTTTAAATTTACCTAATTGCCTTATGACTTCTGTTCTCTGATAAATTCAAGAAAAACTATGGTTCTGCCATTTATTTAACTTTTTCTCATTGTTAGGATAAGAATAATTCTCTCTCTTTCTCTCTCAACCTATTTCTCCCTGTCTCTCTGTCTTTCCCTCTCCCTTTCCCCCTCTCCCTTCCCCCTTCTACAAACTAAGAAGTGAAAGTGCCAACCACTCTTTTAAGGCCCTCATCCCTCCCATCCAGGTTAGTGTCACATTCAACACACAGCTTCCTGGATATAAAAACTGTACTATACAAGACATTTTCAAAAGCTCTCAGCTGTCATCTTTTGAATATTGTTATGGTTTGTGTCTGGATGTCCCTCCAAAACCTCATGCAGTCTTGCAGGCAGGCTTCCAGAATTTTTGAATGACTCATGGTCCAATGCTGGGATTATGGGCATGAGTGCTGCACCCAAGTGGATGCAGCTTACATACAATATAAGGGGCAGAAAGAGTCTTCTCTCCCTGTTCCTTCCCTTTGCTCTTGTTGCTCATACTGTTTTCTGCCACCATGAACCGTTATCCTCTGCCATGTGCTACTCTGCCTTGGAGCCAGCAGAATATGCACTGAAACCTCCATAAACTGCAAGCTAAATAAAGCTTTCTCCCTTTAATTTTGGGCAATGAGAGAAAAGTAAACAACACAAATACTGTCTTTCCCCCACTTCTTTTTATCATCAGAGTCCTGACAAGATAATTTCTGGGGAACACTGTCTGTGGGCCGCTATATTCCTTGGTGCTTCAGGACAGTTCTGTGAATCGTGTCGAAGCAGAGTGCCCCAGAGGGACTGGCAGTGGTTTCTGTCATGCTCTACTAACATGGGGAAATCTTAAATGTAATTTTTTTCTGGGGGTCTTTTCAGACTATAAGCGCCTAGAATTTTGACCACTAATCCATGTGATTAGTTTATAGTTACAAAGCCTCAGGGTAGTTCATTTTTCTCTCCACCTAATGACAAGATGGAGCAAGATAAGGCGGTTTCTCCCCTCCTCCCATAAAGTGGATGTACATATACACGCACATCCTGGCATGATGAACACTCTTTGTGGTCTCAGCATGATGTGAGGTTCTATCAGATTGAGGGTTTTTCTCCTGTGTCCTCTGCCTGAGACAACCATCGAAACAGAAGCCCTGCTCTTCCATATTCTAAGAGAAACTCACAGGATAAAATTTTTCTTTGGCAGTTCGTGCTTTCATTTTTTGAGAGAGTTTATGCATTTCTTCTTCCAGTACCATCCATGTGTTTCAAAACAGGTATTATTTTTAAATCTCCCCTTCCACCAGCAATTGTAGTTATTTGGAAAGGAAGGTCTTTCACAGCATGGAGTTCACCATATTGCTGGAATGGGTGCCACGTTCCGTGGTGTGTGGAACTTGTACTGACCACATGCTCCATTGATCTCCATCATCCCAGCTCTAGGTAAAGGAGCCGAGTCTCAGGCAGCAGCCAGAAGAGAGGAGTCTACTCTTCCCCATTACATACAAGAGGGGTGGGCCATGCAGAGGGTCTTTCAATCACCTGCACTTAATGTTTGTATCATATGTGGATTTTGATGTGATATGGAGGAAGGTGAAGTGTGTCAGGGTTTATGGATCACATCTGGAGCCACTGGAAGTGATGTTAAGAATAAGAATAATATCTAAGACTTAATTTATTGAGCACCTGCTATGTACCAGATGCCTTTCTGGTCCCTGAGGACAGAGTGGGCATTAGAGACAAAATCCACATCAGGGCTGATGAAATTTCCCATTCCTGTGGCCCCTAAATTAGGTAATCACCCTCGCATGAATTAGGAAATCTTACTCTGTGCTGAATATGTGCCATATCACCCTCAGAGGGTAATCTTATTTGTGTTGGTTTGATAGGAGGGGTTATTGAAGCGTAATGGAAATAAGCAAATTAATTGCCTGGGATCACACAATAACGGAGCAGCCAAGATGCCTCAGGAAGTCTGTTTTCACTCACTGTGGGAAATGTGAAGCTAGGAATCATTTGGGTGGGGAAATCTGATTTTCTCTTACAGTGGCATTTCATTGGCCTAGATCTATCTGTCTCTCATGGGCCAGGTGGATGCGCTACCAGACTTCTTTGTTTTTTCGTACAGGGAATCGAACTCAGGACCTTGTGCTTGCTAGGCGGGTGCTGTGTTACTCAGCTATATCCCCAGCCCTAGACTTCTTGAAGTTGCTATTTAGCGCATGACAATCTGGTGATGCCAACATTGATGAGTAATGATGGTACATGGAACCTACAACTAAGCACTTTGTTTGGTTGACGAGAAGTATGAATGTAGCAACAAATTTTAATCATTTGCCAAGGCCTGAAATTTTTTACATAAATGTTTCCTTTTAGAACAGTTTTTTTAACATTTGCAGAATATTGTGTCAATAGTACAGAGTGTTCCCTTATTCCTCCCACTGTTTTCTCTGCAGTTAACATCTTAATTAGTAATACATATTTTTCCCAATTAATGAACCAGTATTAACTAATTATTATTAACTAAGTCCATACTTCATTCAGATTTTCTAGGTCCTTTCCTAATGTTCTTTCCTTTCTTTTCTTTTTTTCCTCCCCTCCCCTCCTCTCCTCTCCCCTCCCCTCCCCTCCCCTCCCTTCTCCCCTCCCCCTCCCCCCTCCTTTCTTTCTTTCTTTCTTTCTTTCTTTCTTTCTTTCTTTCTTTCTTTCTTTCTTTCTTTCTTGTTCAGGATCTGATCCAGGATGTCACTTAAGCGTTACATGTTTTTAAGTCTCTGGTTACAGTGTACACTGTTCTTGCTTCTGATCACTTTGATGGTTTAAGAGAAAGCTGGTCACTTGTTTTGTGGGATGGGTGTGTCTCGTTTTTCCTCACAATTAGCTCGGGGTTATATGTCTTGGGGAGGAAGCCACAGGTAAAATTTGCTCATCACATCAACCCAGGGTGCACACAGGGAACACTGCACTGTTGGCATTCTCCACTGGGAAAGCTCTCTTTTCTTTCTCTTCCCATACTAAGCTCTTTGGAAGAAAGTCACCAGGTACAGTCTGCTGCGTAGAGAGTGGGGAATTATTCTGTACTCTTTATAGGTGGGATAGATACATTGAATAATTGGAATTCTTCAGCATGGGATATATGTCTCCCTTCCACCGCCACCATTATTTACGTCCTCTAGACAGACTGTCAGCAAAGCCAGCTGTTCACTGCCCATTTGCTCCCTCCCACCAATTGGATGCTGTCAGTGCCACTGTTCCTTGTTCCCTGGGGACGCAGCTTGGGACGGCTGCTAAGTGCCTGAGAGGTGAGCCCGAGAGGTGGAATTGGCAACGTAAATGGCTAATGTTGACTTTTATGCTTGTGTAATGTCTTCAGTGCAAGCTTCCTGTCTCTTTTCTCTATAGAAATCTAGATAGATCACTGATGGGAGGTGGGGAGTCAGAGTGACTTGAAGACCTGATAGGTCAAGTGTCCAGGTGTAGGGCAAACAGAAATAGCACCCATGGTCACTGACCAGTGGAGCACGAGCTCACAGTTGATCTTTGTGTTGTGGGAACGATAGTGGTGCTGACCATTTTCTCCCTGCGTGACAACGGTTCTCTCCTTAATTCTAAGTGAGTCCAGTGCAGTGGGCAGGGGCGATGATGTGGCCTAGGAACCCTAGGTACAGGGGAGCTGATGCCTGCCCAAGGTCACCGGTCACTGCTGTGTGGACACCCAACTCAGTGTCCCTTTCTTTGTCCCTTTCTTTCCTCACAGCACATCTGTCCTCCTCCTGTTAGTCTGGTGGGAGGAGCCCAGTTGTTTATTAAAGAAAGAGCAGCAACATTAAAGTTGGGAAATTCCCTTTGAGTCCAAGGCTTTGAAGAAGAACACGCCCAACAAACCAATCCACTTAAAATGCAAATTCCACTGACACTAATAAGCAATATATATACACATGCATTTATACATGCAAATGAGCAGTGAGTGCAGGACTTCTTCTGCGGCGCTCTGTGCATGATAACTAGGTTCCAGATGCTCCATCAGAGTGGAGCACCAGTGCAATTCTGGAGGTACCACAATTCTAGGTCAATTCGTGAAGTGGGTGGAACAAGCTCTTGTTCCATCTCTCTGCTCTGAACATCCAAAAGTCCATTTCACATGCTGTCCTCAGAGAGAGGACATATCATCATGGGCAAGCTGCAGGTCGCCAGAACTTCTGTCCCTCTAGGTTGTTTCTCAGTTGTTTCTGGCTATAACTAATGCTCTGAGTACTCTGGGAAGCTGAGATAGGAAGATCTCAAGTTGGGGCCCAGCCAGGGCAATTTAGTGACTTAACAAGACCTTGTCTCAAAATAAAAACAACAACAACAACAACAATAACAAAAAACATAAAAGGGGCTGGGGACATAGCTCAGTGCAAAGAAAGGTTTTGGATTCTATCCTCAGTACTGAGATGATGATGATGGTGATGGTGATGATGATGCTCTGACAAATGTCCTTTGTATGCATCTATGAACTCTTTTACTCACCCTGGGACTTTACTGTGATGGACCTGCCCTTCGGAGGTCACACTTATGAATGTGTTCAGACTGGGTCCCAATTACCCTCTGGCATGCTTGTTCTGGTTTGCACTTCCGCTGGTGCTGTACGAGTTTTCAGTATCTGCCCCAGGCAGAGTGTGGCAGCTGTGGCAGTGTCCCCAGCCTTGGCGTACTATGTGTGCGCTATGCTTCCAGACCTGCAGCTCCAGGGGCACAGCAGACTCCTAATAAATACGGTGGCACGGTCTCCCCAGCCCCAGCCCACCTCCTGGCTCTCCTGAGCCTAGCTGTCCTCCTTCCCCAGCAGAGGCAGGTAATAGATAGCCAGGAGTCCGCCTTAGCCTCCTCTCCCTGCGTGATGAGAGGCCTGATAAATGTGAAGCGAGAGGCAATATTTCCCGAAAGCGGGGAGTGGCAGAATCCATCATTCCACCCCACGGTCCGAGCAGACCAGGCGAGGAACTGTCCACGCTCTGGGGAAACCGGTAGGGAGCAGGGGCCAGCGCTGGGGAGGAGGGGGAAACAGGACAGGATGCTAGGAAAATTCAGTCCCCCATCACCGATCAGGAATTGGACTTGGAGCTGCCTATGGTAAAGCTAAAAAGTGGAATTTTCTGCGTCATCAATTCCTGGCTTAATATACTCACCGGGTAGGGATGGGGTGGGGGCTGTGGAAAGTGAAAAGAGGGGAGTCAGGAGGAGGCCAGACAGCTGCTGCTTGATGGAAGCCCCGGAATCTTCACCTTCAAACCTCTGGAGATGGTTCTGGTGTTTCATGTAGCTGCCCTCTCTACCTCCTCCCCGCATCCTTGGGTCCTTGGGCTCATCCTGGGTTCCCAGGGTTGTGGGAAAGATGGCTGATGGCTGATGGTTAAAATCGCTGCTGGGGACGTGGCTCCTTCTGCTCTGGCGTGGTCACCATTGCTGCAGTCACAAGACTGGGCTTTTTTATTCCCCAGGCTGAGCCCACTGCAGAGGAGGCTGGAGGGACTGGTTAGGGGCTCCCCACAGCCAGGTTCCCAAGCCCAGGATAAAGTGCCTCCCATGACCTCTAATGAAAGTGCTGAGCTGGCCTGCGTGGTGGACTGATTGTGTTACTGGCCATGTAAATGGCCATCCGTATCCAGATCCTTCAGTGATGACCTCCGTGTATTCTAAGAGTCTCGACTTGGTCATGTGACTTGCTGTGACCAAAGGGATAGTAATGCTTGTCACTCAAGCAGAGCTTGCCCAAGTTCTTGTGAATTTCTAACAGGTATACAGTCCATGCACCTCCCCTGCACACGTAGCTTCCACCACAAAAGCACGCCTGTGCTAATTTGCAAGAAGGGTGTGGGAGGTAAACAAAGGAGAACTAGATAGTCACAAGTCAGGTCACTGTACCAACCAACAGGCCACTGATCACAGGTCCATCAATCAGCCCAGCTAATATCAGCTGGACCCATCTGACATGGAGATTTACTAGAAATAATAACTGGTTTTTTGTAGTTGGCTACTAAGATTTGAGGTGCTTGTTACACAGCGGTAGATAACCAATACATTCTGCTTACTTGTATATTAAAAGCCATTCTAAAAAGTAACCTGAAGGAAGGGGGGCTGGACCCCATGTAACCTGGGAAATCACACCACACCTCCGATGCCCTTTTGTGAGGTGGGCCTAGGGGTAGTCAACAAAGATCCAGTGAAACAAATTTAGGTGTCGAGAGCAGGTGGACTCCTCTAAAATTCCATTTATCTCCCAGTATTTTAGATTTCACTGGTTCTCACCAATTGCATAAACAACACAAGCTCGTTATAAAGACAAAGAAAACAGAAATCTAGGAAGTTAAAAGTCACCCTTGACTGTACCTCCTCCTACCGCCCCTTGTTCTGTTTCGCTTCCTAGAGGGAACCGTTGTTAATAATTAGGTGCATATCCTGGCAGGTATTTTTCGCCATACACATTCATGAATAAAGGTAGGGTTTATTTTACAAAAAGGAAATGATGATAAAGCGCTGCTCTGAGACCTACTTCTTTACTTAATGGCCTTCTGAAAGTCTGCCTCATTCATTTTAATAGTCGAACACGATTTCAGGGCATGGAGGGTCTACAATTTAACCACCTCCCTCCTAGGTGTTTGGAATGGCTTAACTCCTGCTAGTAAAACCGAAACGACCCTCTTTGTATATCATCACGCCTTCGTGCGTGAAAGGTGACATTTCCCTCACCAACTTTGGCTAATAACAATCTTGTAAAATGTTTGCCAGTTTGTCAGGAGAAACAAACACTAACTGGTTTGAAGTTATTGTTATTATGAGTGAGACTGAAATACTTTTAGATACTTATTGGAAATTTGCATTTCTTTTTGGTGAATTGCTTATTCACATAATTTGACTATGTTGTCTATTATCTTGTGATTGCTTTCTTATTTAATATGGAAGGTCTTTATATATTCTGACTATAAACTCCTTGTCATATGTGTCCCAGACTTTCCTAAGTTTATCAGGTCTCTGCCTCTTGGCCTCATTAAAACCCAATACGGTCGATCTTACTATGCGTCTACTGTTTCTCTGTTTAATACTGTAGTTAGAAGGTAGAAACCTTAGAGACGGGTGGAGGAGCAGGGAATGAGGAATGATTGCCACCCTGTAGCTGTCCGTTTTCCACTACTGTACCAAAATATTTTGATATCTGATAAGGAAAAGTTCTATTTGGTTCACTCTTCTGAAATTCAGGGGTGTGGTACCCACAGTATGGCACTAGTGAAGAATTCAGGGTGAGTGGCAGACAGAAATGTTTATGCTAATAAAGGGAGCGCTCACGGGAGGCTAGAAGCCAGTTTAATTACCTCTCACTAGGCTCCGCCTCTTAAAGTTCCCACCACTCTTATTGTCACCACACTGGGGACAAAAGTACAGCACATATACCATTAGGGAATGCACCTAAAGCACGGGCAAACCATACTACATCCCTACCGGCAGTGCTGGGAGACTGAAGTCCGCTCTGGGATGAGCTTTGGAGGTGTTCTGGCTGGAGGTCGGATCCAGTGCATTTACTTTCCCTCGGGCACAGCCTCTCAGCCCAGCTCAAGTCTGCTGATGGCCTTTTGCCTCCAGTACCCGTGGCTTTCTGCTTTATGTTTGGACTCTCTCCCCAGGGAGTCTGCCCAAGCTTCATGCAGGATGGCTTAGCGTGCCAAGGAATGTGAGACCTCAGAAGGACCCTCAGCCACTCTGGTATAAGAGTCAGGGGGTACAGTTATCAGCTCCCCATCTCAAAGCATGTTCTCATGATCCCTGGACAGGTCCCCAGTGGGAGTGAATTGTGGCCACCCACCACGGTACTCTTTGCTATTTCTCTCCCTCATTGTCTTGTCTTCTCCACCCAGGAACTGTGCTTCTTGGTGTCCCCACAGCACACCCAAGTCCTTTCCCCAGGATGTCTTTTTGAGGGAATAAGAACCAGGACAGGAGAGGAGAGCCAGGCCCTCTGAGGATTGCATGTAACCATGGGTGTCTTTGGGTAACACTGAATTATGAACGATTTCTTCGTCTCAGAGTTGGAGCTGGGGTTGGCTTCTCTTCTCCTCCATGGTGAGTCTTCAGCTGGATGAAAGAAAAATCTCCCTTTTGTCTTCTGAAAGTGTTGCTGAAATGAATGGAAAAAAGACATATAAACAGAAGGAAAGCATTTGGATTTATTAATGTACACAGGCACACAGGAGTCACATAGGAGACAAAACACAAGGGGGGGGGGCAGGTAGGTGTGGCTTAAGTACCTTCTTTAGTGGGGAGATGGAAATGAGGGCCTGCAGGGAATGCTAGAGGGAAAGCAAATGACATTTGGCAGAAGTGACTGGTCCAAAGGGCGCACACCGTCCCTCTGGGACAACATTCCTCAGGGCTCCAAGAATGGAGCTTGATTTTCACTCTCTTTCCAACAAGTTAATCATTCCTGGTTAGCGAGATTCTGTAACACTTGAGCTCCTCTGGGGTGGGAAACTTCAGAGCAAACCTGTCTGTGCTGCTTGGATAAAGGGGGTCACAGATGACTGGGAAAGGGGGTTGCAGAGAAAGGTCAGAGACCTTGGTCCTGAGGTTGCTTCCCTGGCTCTTGGAGGCAAAGTGCCACACTTTGGGGCGTCGTTTCCCGAGCCTCAACAAGATACAAGTGCATTTCCTGTTCCTCTGCCACCGTTTGGCAGGAGGGAGAGTCTCTAGCCAAATAGCTAAGGGCTGCAGCTTCCCAAACTTGGCACAGGTCTGGGGCATGCAGACCTCAGAGCCAGGCAAAGGGATGTGGGCGGTGGGATGGGGGAGGCCAGGCATTGCCCTGCAGGAAGAGACCCCCAGAAAGCTGTCTCTTTTCTAGAGGAAGGATAAAATAAATATAAGTAGGAAGGAGACAAGAAAATCACAGCCTAAAAATTGCACTTTTAAGAAAACTGCCGCTGCAGGACACAAAGTTAGCCCAGGTTATCCCGATCTGTACTCCACATCTCTCCTACCTAGGTTTTTTTTTTCTTTCCAGGTCTATCACACCCAAACCTCTACAGATAATATAAAGTCCAGAAATTATCCCAGGTGATAAGGTAAAAGCAGAAGTCTCCATCCAATTAAGGTGAAGGAAAAGATTCAAAAGGTTCAAAGAACGCTTTTGGCAAAACATCTTGGGTCACCCCTCTTAAAGGGCAGCAGCTCGGAGAACACACATCTGTCCCCGTCCCTGACCACAGCGTGTTCCCTCAGGAGGGTCTGCGCTTTTTCTTCTGAATGTGTACTTCTTTAGTACCTAATAAAAATCTGTACCTAATAAAAATACGTCCATGTCTCTCACCACACATTCTGCAATTTTTTTTTTTTTACAGTGCTGAGAGTCTAGAACCTATTTGGGGAGCCCATTTCTTCTGTGGCTAGAGCAGTGACAGCCCATGGGTCAACAGGTGTCCCAGACTGACAGTTCCCTCCCAGAGTAACTGGGGTTTCTCAGGCAAAAGTCATCCACCAGCCCATCGCTACACTTCTGTTAGACCTGATAGTGCGGAGAGATCATGAGTTTATGAAGTCAGCTGGCTGTATTTGTGTGTGTTATAATCAAGCAGTGTCAGGCCATTGTGACTGCCACAGCTACCAGTCTGAAGCACTTTCCTGTGGGTCCTGCAGGGTGGCTTCTTATTGAGTGGCGTTTGCTTAGGAAGCCCTTTCCTCAGAAAGAGCTTTCAGGCAGACTTTTCATCCCAAGATGCGAACAGTGGGTGAGAGAGTTATGTAGTGTGTCCAGCTCCTGGTGGGCAGTTCCCGTGAGTCTGCAGGGGCACTGGGAGCTTTGTGATCTCTCTGTCCAGCCCCCTAAACTGAGACCAGTCTCTTCTCTTCCCCTCCCACCTCCCTGCAGTCATCCCCAGTGTCCCTGTCCTTAGCGCTTGACTGCATGGGGAACGTCCACTTCCTTTTACTTTGCGGTGCTGAGGAAGTCGATGTTTCTTTGTCTCAGTCTTCTCTCCTCTCCTAGTGCCCAGGGGCCTGCAGCCCATTAAGGTGTTTTTCTTAAACAAAAGAACAAGTAAATCTTCCAGGGTCTGTGAGTCAGAAGCTCGGAACACAACCAGCTTTTAGGATAACCCGTTCTGATCTCCTCACCAGCTACGCCTGTAAAGTACTTAGCAGCTGCCAGCCCGCCAGGGAGCAGTCAGAGAGAGAAAAGGGGAGCCCTCTGTGGCCATAGGGAGATGGTGGCTGGGGTGGGGATCCAGGTCGGGGAAGCCCCAGCCAGCAGCCACAAGGAAACCATCAGAGCCCTTCAGGGAAGGAGGCTGCAGGGTGAGATCCCAGCTCCCCAGCCTCGCAGGATCCCCGCTTCCCTGAAGCTAAGGGGGGACCCTGGGATGCAGCTGCTGGCTCAAAGCCCAGACCAGAGTTAGCAGCGGGAGGAGGTTCAGGTGACCTTGGGTAAGTTCTGCCAGCTGACCTGAGCTCCCAGGCTGGAGAACAAAACCCCTGGCAAGGTGGGAAAAAGAGGCAGAGCTGAAACCCACCGTACAGAGAGGCTGACAGCTACTCCCCACCCCACCTTCTCGGGACCCAGGCCACCAACACTGCTTGGACCCTGCCACCTAATTGCGTATAGTAGGGCAGTCCCAGCAGGGAGGGGCAGGGCAGGAAGGCAGCTGAGGTCTCCACAGGCAAGAGCCCAGCAATCTGCAGCCCCCTTTAATGAGGAAGTAACTCAGCTCAGATTTCCCCGTCAGCAGCTTTTATTAAACGCAGGCACAGCCATGCTGTTAGGGACACGAGAGAAGCTCAGGAGCCAGCAGGGACGGCAGGCAGGACAGGCAGGCAGGACAAACAGCCCGTGAGGCCGGTCGGTCGGGAAGCAGATTAGGGGAGGGGGGAGATTGAGCGGAAGAAAGAAAACAGAAAAGGCAAAACGAGGCTGTGGAGAAGGAAATCAAGCACAAAGCCGCCCAGATGAGGGAGGCAGGGGACTCTGGTCAGGGCTGGGGGCGCTTGTGGTGCCCTGCACAGCCTCATCAGGTGTTCCCAAGGGCTCCCTTGAAACAGACAAGACACAGCACCTGCGGTTCCCTAGCTCCCCCAAAGTCGAGGTGATGTGTTTGGCACAGAGACCACTGAGGCAGCATTGGAGCCTCCCGGGAACCCAGGGGTTCTCCAGGGTACCCCAAGAGAGGGGGGTGACTGTAAAGGAAACAATCTAACATCTACTGAACAGTTTTAAGTACCTCTGTCTGCATGGATTGTGAAGGTATTGCTATCCCCATTTTATAGACGAGGAAAATCAGTCTTGGGTTAAATGAGAGGTCTGCAAATATGGCCTGCCTCCTGTTTGTATAAATAAAGTTTTATTGGCACACAGCCACACCCATTCGCTTGGGGACTATTTATGGGTCTCTTGCCACAAGAGCAGAATTGAATAGCTGCGACAGGCAACACCTGAAACATTTCCTCTCTAGGGTGTGGCAGGAAACATTGGTTGACCCCAGGGTTAAGTGTCTGTTCACAGTCACAGAACTGGAGGTATAGAGGTACAGTCCAATCCGGCCGGACACGGCTTGACTCTGGAAGCTCTTGGACCAAGGGCAAGGTTGGAAGGCTCACTCTTAGGCAGGGCAGGGAGTACAGCCTGGTCCAACCCACCCCAGGGCCAGGGGACAAGAAGGCAGTATGGTTCGTCTTCACCTGTTCATCATAGCACTTACAACTCAGCCTCATTTGCTCTGGCTTCTGGAGGCTGCAGAGTTCCCTCCGGGCATTCTGAGGGCAGAGCATGTGACCAGGGATGGGGAGCGAACACCTACCTCCAGGCCTTGATTGATGCGCAGGCCCTTGTCTGTGTCACCTGCCGCTATTCCCGCAGGTGGCAATCACTTCAGAGGTGATGTAAATGAGGAAATGCAATGAGTCCATCTGGAAAACACGGGTGGAGGCACCTCCGGGTGGAGGACACCTGCCCTCCGGAAATGCAGTGTCAGAGGGATGGCTTGAGGGGGGCTGGGAATCAGCCAACAAGAGTTCTTAAGGTACCTGGCTTCGCTAGTCAGCTGACTGTGTACAGCACATGGTAGTAGTGTGACCATGAAGGGTTATTACAAGGTATAACATTAGTTACCATTTTATCCACCTGGAAGTGTAGCTTAGGCACCTGCCGTGTGCCAAGCACTGTTCTTGTCCTGGAGGAGAAGACAGTGAACAAATAAATCCTTGACTCTGAAACTTACTTTCCAAAGAGAGAAACCAAAGTTCTGGTTGGATCCAACTAACGCTTGCTCTAATTCCAGGATGCAGAAATGCTATGAAGAACCAAGCAGGGAAGGAACACGGGCACCTATGGAAGCACCAAAGAGAACCTCACAAAAGTGTGGGAGAAAGTGTGTGGGGCAGAGGAACAGTCACCGTGAGGGCTGAGAGGTAGAAAAGAGCACCCAGGTTTTTCTGAAATGACTCCTGACTATCCCTGTTTTCTGGGTTAAGGATCATGCTCATAACTGTCCTTGTTTGGGTCTTAAGTAAGTTGGGCCATTCCGCTTACAAAGAAGGGACTGTTTTTAATTTCCATTTTACAGATGAGAACTCTGTAGCCAAGGGAGATAAAGTCGGAGGCCCAAGGTTGCAGCCAGTACCTAAAACTAGGCCTTTGACTCCAAGCCCTTGATTCCAACTCTGTTGGGAGGAAGTTTGAAGAACCCAAGCCCCTCTAGGCATGGACAGGGACAGGGCCAATCCCCGGGGATGGGGCTGTGGTATCAGGATCTCCTCCAGAGTCACGCATGGCACAGTGGCAGTCTGCCTAACTGGGGCAAGAGCTAGAGAACCAGGGAGCCAGTCAGGGAGTGACTGTTCCTTGGTGGCATCTCATCCAGTGCTGCCAAACTGCCAGCTTTTGCCCATCTTGTCTGTTGCTCACAACTTTTGCTTGTTACCCAGCTGACCACAGACCACGTGTTCTGGTTCCTTTTTACAACTCTAGATAAAGTAGAAACGGCTCAAGCCCAGGGCAAACTGATCGTGGACCTATAATGCGCTGCTGTGACCTCCCTCCCGCACCCAGAGTGGGCACAATCAATCCATCGTGACAACATGCTTCACAGCTCAGCCAGGAGCGTACTGCAGAACCTTCCTTCCTACGGGGCTCCTCTTACTTGCCCTCTATCAGTCTTAAAAAGGAACCTCTTGCAGGAAATGGTGGGGCATGCCTGTAATCCCGGCTAATCAGGAGGCTGAAACGGGAGGATTGCAACTTTGAGGCCAATCTGGACAACATCAAGACTTTGTCTCAAAAATAAAACGGAGCTGGAGATACAGCTTGGCATTCTCTGGGTTCAGTCCCAGCGCTGTAAAGGCCGGGGGGAGGGGGAGACTCTGGGCCCTGTGAGGCAACATTTTTCCCTCTAGGTCTGGAGGCGGGGTAGGGGTGACGGTGTAGTCCTAGCGTTTTTCTTGGGAAGGCCCCTGTCTATTCCAGGTCCAGCATCCCAGCATTCCTCAGTGACAGCAGAGGTCAGAGAACCGGCTGGGGTGGACAGTGTCTCCCCACCCCCAGTTTGGCTGTGAGAATTCACCGTCATGGCAACCTTCATTTTGACCTCAGACTAACAACTTCCTTCTTCCCGGAATTCTCCAGGTAGCCCGCTGCCCTCTTTCTCCTCTCCCTTCTCCTAGTGACTATTTGCAGAATGATCGATCATGAATCGAGGTCTCGGTCCATGATTAGATGGCTTCCGGCAAACTAGGGATGCAGACTGTGAGATGAAATCAGCCAATGACCGCAGTTCAATTTACTTATAAAAATCAATGGAAGGGTGAGAGAAAATTATACCACAAATTCATTTTAAATGAAGATGGTTTTTTTTTTCCTTTCAGCTCCTGGTATTAAACCCAGGGCCTTTGCACTGAGCTACCATCCCCTACAGCTCTGTCACCTCCATTTTTTTTTTTTTTAGGATCTCAATAAGTCATTAAGTTGCACAGAAAGAGCTCAAATTTATGATCATCCTGCCTCAGCCTCCATGAGTCCTGTACCACCACGCCCAATTTTCCTGGATATCTTAATAGCTCTCACTTGTAGCTTGACTACCTGACCATCAAGTATGCAATATGTTGGCAGCCCTGGTTCTTTTATTTTTTTTAAATTTAATTTAATTTAATTTATTTATTTTTGGCACCGGGGATCGAACTCACAACCACGCGCTTGCCAGGCAGGCGCTTATGCCACTGAGCTAAATCCCAGGCCCCCTGGTTCTTTTAATACTCCACGCTCACAGCTTTGTGTGTTGTTCACAAAAGTTTGTGCAAAGGCTATGACTGTCACTTAAGTTGAAGAGATGAGGACATGTCCATAGTGCTGCTCTAGTAAGAGGTGAGCCGTGATTCCCCTTCTTTCTGATCTCCGCAGACAGAATTTCCTGCGACGAGCAGGGAAATGAGTTATCATTCAGCTTCCTTTCTTTGTGTTGGAGCCAGCCTACTCTGGACTGAAACTTACACACAAGGCAGTTTGGGTTTTTTGGTTGTTGTTTTTTTAATCAGAACCGGGGATTGAACTCACAACCTCATGCTTGCAAGGCAGCCACTTATGCAGCTGAGCTAAATCCCCAGCCCCGGACTGAAACTTATAAAGCCAGGAGCCCAAATATACTGCCCCTCCCGTAGGTTGTAAATGCTGGGTACTTTGTTCTAGCAATGAAGTAAGAAACTATGATACTATTTGCCTCAGGCATCTTGTTACAGGGGCAGAAAGCTGGTTTACACACTGGAGAGAGGACAAGAAGGCAACATTTCGTTTCCAGAGGTTAACAGTCTCCTTCCAGAGGCACCTGGAGTGAGGACTGAGGACTAGGAAGGAATAGAAACCTCAGATACTGAAGGTAACCAACCGCATGCCAAAGCCACAGATTTGAGGGCTGACCTGTCCTGCTAGCGGGGAGGACAGGGTCTCACCTCTGCATGGGGAGGTAGGGACCTGGCACAGTCTGGAGGAGTGATCTGGAGACCAGACCCACACTCATTTCCTGGGGACTTTGAACACAGTAATTCAAGGAACAGCATTTTCACTGGGCTTGTTTCTAGGGCCTTCCCTGATCCCTGGATTCCCACTGTGCTGCAGAAAGGTGACTTTATCAAGGTCACACTGTAGAGGATACCTGTGGAGGACCGGAGGGGGTAGGGGGCTGAGTCCAAGCCTGGCGCCCGCCCGATCACCCCCAGCACACAGAATCCCCTCTGGATCACCAGGGCACGGCTTTCCCTTCCCACCGCCAGCCAGCATTCCAGCCTTGCTCTGTCTCCATAGCGCTCCACCTCACCCCGGGAAGCAGGGAGCTATGGGGCCTGATGGATTGTTATTTTTATTATGAAATAATTCATACATGCAAAAAGAATGGGCAATCTGTGTGCAAGATACACAAATTAATAAAATGAATTCTCTCGAGACCAGCTTATGAAACAGAATATTACAATAACTGGGAGGCTGTGGGTATCTGGGCCTCTTGGGCTTCTCCCCCAAGAGATAAGCCCCGTGCTAATTTCTCCTCACACCACTCTCTCTCGAGATAGTTTGCAAGTCACATTTACAGAGATAGTTTGCAAGTCACGTTTACATTCCTAACAATGCGCTGTTCCCTTGCATGTGTTTGAGCTTCTTGTGAATGGAGCCCTAGCAGCTCTACGCAGGAGGATATGGGCCCATTTAACCCTCCCTTGCGCCTTGGCAGGGAAGCCTTGTGCTTGTCCCCATCTCGTAGGTGGTAAGGAGCACAGAAAACATAATGGATTTCCCGAAGGTCACACAGGCGGTCGGTGACAGAATCAAAACCGGAGCTTGAGGGGTCTGGCTCTACCCTGTTGTGTGTGCACCGTGGTGCCATTCAGGAGTGGTCTGTGACTTGCTTGTGTGGCCTGCTTCCTGTAGTTGCCCTCCTTCCTGTGTTTTCCTATGATACAGTGACAAGCGTAGGAAGCTGGAGAGCCAGGCGGGTGGTTTTGTGAGGCAGGCGCTGGGGGACACCTGCCCGCCCACTCTCAGCTCCCCGTCTCCTCGCATAGCCACCATCCTGTTCGTTCTCACTAGCAGAGCTCTGTTCCGATCAGGTGTGTAAGGAACCGGTGACCCTGTCTCTCCTCAAGAGCTCCAGGGTGCGCCGTATGCATGTTACGGCTCTTAGGAAGCCTTTTGCTGGAACTTGGTGAAGGCTGGCATGTGAAAACACAGGAATGAGAGCTAGTAACTTTGGGGAAGGTTTTCCGCACGGATCAAGGGTTGCTGGGTGCTGGGGAGAGACGGAAGGGGTACATCTCACAGTGCCAGGGAAACCTGGCAAACACTAGCTTAACCAGGTGGCCAAGCTCAACTCTGTTGGTGACGAGTCACGCATATACCATGTAACATCTACCTCCCCTGTACAATGCGACAAGGCGGCCACTTCCCCTCTGTGGTCTCCCCCAAAAACTGCGACTCCGATCTAACCATGAGGAAAGATGTCAGACACCTTCTATACAATACCCGATGGCACTTCTCAAAACTAGCAAGGACATGCTGGATGTGGTGGTACCTGGCTGAAATCCCAGGACTTGGGGGGTTGAGGCAGAAGGAGCTCAAGTTTGTGGCCAATTTGAGCTACATAAAAATTTCAAGGCCAGACTGAACTACACAGTGGGGACTTGTCTTTAAAAAAAAATCATAAAACAAATAAACAAAAAATCCAGGAAACCAGCCCAAAACATAAAAAGCTAGCAAGTTCATCAAAAAACAAGAAAAGACCAAGAAACTGTCATGGATCAGAGGACACAAGGCAATATGGTACCTTGGATGTGACTCTGCTTTCACTTTTGAAAAAAGATGTTACTGGGAACATTTATGAGCTTTGAACAAAAGCTGCTGTTTGGTTAATAACAGAGGACGCCAGATGAGTATAGAGTGACATGTGGTCTTTGCAACTTTTCAAAAATCTAAATTGATTCCAAACTAGCGGAGTGGGGTAAAGAGGAGCAGAAGCAAACCCCCTCCCCTTTTATCAGCCTGCATGTGGGGACAGAACTGCAGTGGCCACCCGGGCACTCAGAGGAGTGATATCATATTTGCAATAAGGACTACAGGGTTGGCAGAAGACGGCACGTGCGTGTCTCACACAGCATTAGGTTTCTGAATTACGTACTTTGCAGCCCCACCCATTCCACACTACCCTTATGTGCGATCATAAAACCTGTTAAAGTACTTTTAGATGGAATTCCGAGGATCTTTTTTTTCTGTTACTTGTAGCTCAAAGCTTCACAGCTGGTCTATTTCAAGATCCAGACTTGTCCTCCTTGACCCATGTGGACCTGGCCCTGCTTGATAGCTGCTCATGTGGCCCTTGCTGGGGACCAGGCTGTGTAGCCCAGGGCCCACGTGCCTTCTGCTCTCACTCCAGTATGGGGCTCCAGCTTAATTAATCTTGTGCCGGGTGTGGGTGCTCAACTGATCTCTGAAGAGCCTAGGAGATGATTGTGCCAAGGGGAACAAAAGGGAGCCACTAGTCTGTGACAGCTGATATTAAAATGACTACAACTCACTTCCCATCCAGAGCCAATGCATTATATTCCTAATAAATAATGGGTTACTGCAGGTTAAGTGTCTGTTGCCGCAATCCAATTGTTGATATTTAATTAGCTCTAAAATTAAAGTGTTCTTTTATCACCACACTGCTAGGACTACTTGATTCCTAATTGATTGAGATTAAAGTGTCTCCCAAGGATCCCAGTGTCCCTCTATCAGCCCAAGTGTGAGACGACTTAATGAAAATGTTTGACATTTCAAAGTATGACATAAATATCTTTAAGCAGAAGACAGGGGTTTCGTTACATTCTGCAATCAGGGTTTCTGCACAGGGCTGAAGTTTTTGCGAAGAGGACAATTCACACTGGCTAAGCAACATGGTACAAGCTCGGGCCATCTTTTTTGATTGTCACTGTGGAGATGTTTGGCTCCACGATGGTTTTCATGCCTGAGGTGTGGTGGTGGTGGTGGTGGTAGGGGATATTCTGTGATAGAAAGAGGACTGACTTTGGGAATCAAGATGAATTTGGACCCAGCTCTGCCACTTTCAAGGGTTTCTTGGTCTGTCTGAGTTTTAGTTTTCAGATTGTCACAAAAGATAATGGCACATACATCTCAGGGTGTCACCATGAAATATATTGAGATCATGGTAGCCAAAGACTGGGCCAGCTGCCTAGTAAGTGGGGCCATTATTAATACCTTTTAGAGAATTGTGATGTGGCTTGAAGATGACACATGGGCCACCTGTGAGGAAGGCAGGTGACATTTCCAATTGGCTTAAGCTCTTAGAAGTGCATTCAACTCTGGACCTCTCCACCTTGGATATAAGGGACACCCAGCTGGACTCAACAACTCTTTTCCTTTTCCTAAGACCCCAGTCTTTCTTTGAGCTGCTATAACAAAATACCCTAGACTGGGAAATTTATAAACAGAAATTTACCGCTCACAGTTCTGGAGGCCAGGAAGTCCAAGCTCAAGGTTTGTTTTAGGCACTGTCATATGGCTGGGGCACAGTACCCAAAGCCAATCATTTAAAGTGGGAGAGGTTGATTTCGGCTCGTGTTTTCAGTGCATAGTCAGCTGGTGATAAAACAGGAAGGGCATGGTGGAAAGGCCTATCTATGGTCATGGTGGCCAGAGCCAGAGTGAAGGGGGACCCAAGGAAGAGACACACCCTTCCAGTTCATGTCCCCAGTGAGCCACCTCTTCCAATCAGACCCCACCTCCATCAGCACACTTGGCTCTGAACCCATCCTTGGATAAACCCACTGAGAAGGATAGCCTCTCCACGATCCAATCATCTTTTAAAAGCCCCACCTTTGAACACATGAGACCCTTGGGAACACTAGATCTAAACCCTAACAAGGCTCCAGCCTGTTCAGTGCCTAGTGAAAGACAAGGCTCTGCTTTCAGGATAGCGCCTTATTGTTGTGGCCTCCCAGGGGACAAACACTGTGCAGTGGAAAGGACCTTTGTAAGATCACTAATCCTGTTCACTGAGACATAATGCTCACAGCCTAATCACCTCTGAAAGGTTCCATCACTTAGTACTGTAGTGTTGGGGATTAAGCTTCAGCTTGGATTTTAGGGGGGCCACAAGCATTCGAATGATAGCACAAAGGTTATTTAAAACCAGGTCAGTTATGAAGGCTGGCTGCATTCATCTGGAAGCAATCTGAAAGATTTCAATTCTACTCCCAACTATTTCTGGAACTACCTCCTCAAATGCTTGGGTCACCTCCCCTGGCAGTCCTTTCCACTCAAAGAAGTTTCTGGAAATTTGAACACTTTTTCCTTAGCAAAATCAAATGTGTCTCTTCGTAGCTTTTACTACCCCTCAGGACCACTGCCACTATTGTTGCTTTAGACCTAAATGTTATTTGTCCCATATCTGCTTCTTCTGTATTCTGTGCATGTGTAGAATTACATTGACTGGCTTCTTGTGGTTGGATGGAACCATGTGACAACTTTAATAATTACTTTGTCTTACTTTTGAGCTGGCCAGGTAATTGTTGATATGAGACCCACCATGGATCCACTTTTTTCTCTGTGTAGAGGTCAGCAAAATTCCTGATGGTGTACTCTCCATCAGCATCAATTCCAGAGCAAGGAAAATCAATGACCATGTGGGAACAGAGCCCCATAAAGCATGGCAGGAATTAGAAAGAGACTTTTCAAGTTTATGTAGCAGAGATCTCAGAGTTGTTTGCCATTGGAGCCTAACCTATACTATCTGTTATGACTTAGATTTCAACTGTCCCCCAAAACTCTCACACTTGGAGATGGGGCCTGCTTAGAAGGGTTGGGTCACCAGGGACTTGACTTGGAAGGGTGTTTTCTCGTTCCTGATTACTTCCTTGTGTCTCTGCCTCCTAGCTGCCATGCAGTGAACAACTTTCCCCTACCATGTGGTTCTCATATGTACTTCCTGCCTTGGTGCCAGCAAGCCAAAGACCAAGCCCACTGAAACTATAAGCCAAAATTAACCTCCCCTCCTTGAAATTGTGGGTGTTGGGTATTTTGTCCCAGCTACAGGAAAAGTGGCTACTATTTTGTCTTGACTAACATACCTGCCTCCTCAGCCTCACCCTCCAGATTAGTGGTCCTGGCCATTGTAAGAAGGGCAACTTGGGTTGAACATGGCAGGAGCTGGAAGTTTCCTTGTGAGGCTACTGATATTTACTCCATCAACAGCCACTTCATGCACACATTTGGTGGGGAGACTGTAGAAAGCCAGAGGTAATAAGCTGCAGAACTGCACAATCCCATCTCCTTGGCACAAAACATGGCACGGAATCTTCTGAGATCTTTACCACCAAGAACACAGCTTCCAGGAGATTGCGTGCACACAGCGGATCTGATTTGGACCCCATATAGGTGTGAGGTCTCCCCTGCTGCGTGCTGGCTATGCAGGAGCATGGCCTAGATTTTAAGGGGAGATATTCAGTACTCTCATGCATCATGCCATTCTCAACTCACACTGGGTTCAGCATGTTCATTGAGTGGAAAACAATCCCTGGAAGACCTCACTGGTGAGTACATGCATCCTGCTGCTGGTTTTCCTTCCTTTGCAGAGCATTGTGATTGGGTTGAGAGGCACCAGACATGATGCAAAATGAATTATTTCCTGGGTTTTTGACTTTCTGCTCAAGTAAAAAAAAATATCACTTGGCCTGTGAAGTTCAAACACATTTATGAAAAATAGCAGATGCCTATTAAATTGGACAATTAGCTTTGGGAATAGAAAGCTAATCAGAAGCATAGCTTTGACAGCAATTATTTGATCCTGGCTTCCCAAGGATGTCTGCAGATGCTCATTAGCCATCGCACGTACAGCCACTCACACCGGCGCATTCGCGCAAGCCAGCCCGCACGCAGGCGACAGGCACTTGCTCGGCAACTTCATTCCTTCCCTACTGTCCCTGCATCGTCACCTTGAGGGAATGAGAGAACACAGACGCGTAGGCGCCTTTCCCTGGGGAGACCCAGGAGGAAACACTGGTGATACCAATCCTCAGAAGTGTCTGCATGGCCATAAGCTATTTAAGAAAGAAAATGGGGGTCAAACTCTATCAAGGGAAGCCAGTGACAGACTGCTCTGGAGACCGAGACATACACTATGCTCAAATTCTTGCTGCTACAATGTTCCTTTTCCTCCTAACCTGCCAAGCAGGAGCTCCATTTTCCATTCAGTGCAGATACTTGGCTTGTGGAGGGTCTTACCCATTACACTGACTTTGCTCCAGGCTGGAACAAACTTCCCAAACCAAACTGTGAAAATCCCTAAGGGACAGAAACCTAGGTATAGACCCTCAGGCCCTTGCAGAGGAAGGATGCAACTCTGAAGTCCCCGCCTCCTGCTCGCTTCTACCTATAATTCATTACCACCATGGAGGCCTGTATGCGCTAAGAACGACACTGTATGTGCACGTGTGCGTGCGTGTGTGCATGTGTGCATGTGCGTGCGTGTGTGCGTGTGTGTCTCACTGGGGCTTGAACTAAAGGACTTTATATTGAGCTACATTTCCTACTCTTTTGATGCATTTTTTTAAACATTTTGAGACAGGATCTCCCTAAGTTACCCAGGCAGGGCTCAAACTTGTGTTCCTCTTGCCTTAGCCTCCCAGATCACTGGAACTACCGGGGTGGACCACCATGCCCAGTAAAAAAGTGTAGTTCTTAGATGGATGCGATGGTACATGCTTGCAATCCAAACACTCTGGGAGGCTGAGGCAGGAGGATGGCAAATTCAAGCCCAGCCTGGGCAACTCCGTGAGACTCTGTCTCAAAAAATGAAAACAACAACAACAACACAAATGAGCTGGGATGTAGCTCATTGCAAAGGCCCAGGGTTCAACCTCAAGCCCTGTCCCCAAACACACCCCAAAATACAGATGCACACACTGGTGAGATTTGCCAAATGAACCTGGTACTGTCGTGATAGCTTCGGGAAGAGTCATTTTAACTCTGGAGTAAATTCCTGCAACTGGGTCTCTGTAGAGCAGCCCGGTGATGACCCTGGAAAGATCCCCTTCCTGGGCCTGGGCCGAGGTGCTAGGGATAGCAAGTCTGGAGCTGCTAGGCTGGAGGCTTGGCTCTGGGCTTGAGCAGTGGCTTTCTAGTGTGTTTTGATGCAGTCCCGCCAGGGACTGTTTGATACTCTCACTGTCCATAATGAGATTTAATTGTAATGATTCAGTATTGAATTCCCCTTAACAATCGGGGGGAATGGATCCTGACTGTTTGTAAATGTGTTTGCAAATAGTGGAATGATGAAATCTGTGTGGGCCCCTCCTCTCAGTGTGCCGAAAGTGGGGGTGGCTTGGCTGCTGTGCAGAGAAGAGGATGTGACCTTTAGAGAGGGGGACCAGGCCTTGACCTTCTAAGCTGCGGAGGGTGGATATGGAAAGCTGCTCTCTTCCCCTGGGCTGTCCTCTGTTGACTAGTGGTGGGGTTGTGTCATGTGGGCAGCGTACGATCAACTGTACATGCTAATGTCGGTGAGAACTGAAGCCAGGGTGGTTTATGGTGTAAACACCATCGATACTTACACAATGCAATGGGTAGTATCATAGTAACTATTATAATATCATCACAGCTCTAAGTCCTGCGAAAATGTGATCTAATTAGTCCTCAATGATCCTATGCAGTAGGTGATGTCCGCTGATGCTAATTAACTGCCCAAGTTCACACAGACACCAAGAGAGTCCCTAGAATTTGAATCCAGGCCACGTAGCTCCAGAATTCATGACTGACCTGCTATACCCCACTGCTGATTAGTGAAGGAGGCTCTGGGATTGGGAGAGGACATTTGTTATCTATTGCTGGTTAAGTCACCCTGTATTCTTAGCTTAAGACACACACTTGATACCTCACAAGGTTGGTGGCCAGGCATCTGGATGTGGTTTATCTGGAGTCCTTACTTGAGGAACTTTCACAGCAGCGATCATATTAGCCAGAGGTAGGGTTAGCTGGTTCAACTGAAGGCGTGGCTGGAGAAATGTTCACTCCCAAGTTTATTTCTGGGGCTGCTGGCGAGTTCTGGGTCCTTGCTGTGTGTTGGGCTGAGGACTCCAGTTCCCGGGGCTATTGGTCTAAGACAGCTCTGAGTTCTTTGTTACACAAAGAAAACCAGCAGGGCAGAAAGACTCCTAGCAAGATAGACTCCTAGCACCTTTCTTAAAAGAATATCACAAGTAGCATCTCATGATCTTTGCCAGATTAGAAGGCCTGTGGTTAGGAGCTACCAGTCCAGCCCATACTCTAGGAGACGAGCTTACCTAAGGATGTGGACCTGGGAGGTGGAGTCCTCTTGGACAGTCTTAGAGTCAGCCTGCCTGTTACAGAAGAGAGGGCACCAGCTCCACCAGTCATGACCCAAGTCCAAGGCACAGGGGGCCTAGTGGGCCTGAGCTCCTGTTCGTGCACAGAGTGCTCATTGCATGCCCAAGTGTCTCCCGCAGGGGATAGACTCCTGATAGCTGTGGACCTCACATCTCTCCACGGGAGTCAGAAGTGGACAAAATTTGTTTCTGACAATGATGCTGAGCCCTGCTCTGTAGCATCAGTCTAAAACAATTTCCCACCAGCCTGTCCCTAGCCTCCCTTCTCACTCTCCTCATGAAGAGGTAGATCTGTTTGGTAACACGGATACTTACTGAGCATCTACTATGCAGTTGGCACCATGCCCTCTCAAACACCGCTCATGGCTTCAGACGCACTTCAAGGCTATTATCTGAGTGGAAGATCTGTTCTAACGGCTGCCAAGCTCTAGGAAGAGGAGCAGCACAGGAGATTTTTCAACCACAGCCCAGATGACCCTGGTCACCACTGAGCTTAGTGCAGCTTCCTGGAATCAGGACGAGGCAGCTCACTTGGGTGTGGAAGGAGGATGATGGATTCTCCCCATCGTGGTTGGTGTTTGAGCTGGGTCTGAAATAAGGAGTCGGGGAGGTGGTGGAGGGCAAAGGTGGGATCCCCAAAGAACGCAGCCCACCTAAAGGCTCAGAAGCCTGGGGAAGCACAGGGGACCAGGGCTCATCCTGTGGGGCAGGGGCTGAGGACCTGTGCCAGGGATGCTGGCTGCATCCAGAGCCCTGCGTCCCAGCGGGAACACTCACTGTCAATGAACGCCTTGTGAGCTGGTGCACTGGTGCACACATGTAATCCTAAAAATCTAGGAAGCTGAGCCAGGAGGATCTCAAGTTTGAATCCAGCTTGGGCAACTTAGTGACTTAGAGAGACCTTGTCTCAAGACAAGAAATTAAAAAATAAAGGATGGGGTGCTAAGGATATAGCTGGGTGTGAGGGTCCTGGGTTCAATCCTCAGTACTGAAAATAAGCACCTTGTGACTAGTTTTTGTGTCCCATATATGCCTCGTGTACCATAATTCCTGTGTGTCATATATGTTCTCAGGCTCCTAGAAGATTACTATGAACGATACTGAAAAAAATCATGGGTGCCCAAGACCACTTCTTTTGGGCATCATCTGGAAAGTTTGGGGGCTCCCCAAGAGATTCTTGGGCTCAACAATTCACCAGAACCACTCCCAGAACTCACCAAAGCCATTGTACTTGAAGCGACCCTTTATGACAATGAAGGACATGGGTAGAGATCAGCTGAGGCAAGAGACCCACAGGACAGGGTGTAGGGGAGTCAGTGCAGAGCTTCTGTGGTCTCCCACAGTGGGTGGTACCTACCGTCCCAGCCATGACACGTGACAATGCACCTGAAACATTGTTAACCAGGGACTTGGCCCCAGCATTGGCCTCCAGAGTATTTGACTCAGTCATGTGGCGATGCTTGATTGCCTGAGTTGTTGACCTTAGTCTCTAGGACCCCCAGAGGTGACACTGACACAGGAAGCCAAAAGCCATCATAAATCATATTGTTAGTATAGGACATCTGATGTGGCCCAAGAGCCTGGGAAAACAAAGACATCGAATGTGACAGGAATTTCCAAAGGCTTAGGGGTGATCTCCTAGGATCGGGTGCCAGTTGCTCCCTGGGCAAGGTTAACCCTTTACTGAACAAGTAGAACAGACTGGTTTCCTGACCTTAAGGTGCGTGCATCCTAAGGAAGAACACAGATCATCACACCTGTACACACACACACCACCACCACCACCGCCACCACCACGGCTGCCACT
>PVLA01007540.1:0-103352 GCA_004027455.1 Hydrochoerus hydrochaeris | reverse complement strand
CCGTCTCTTACCCTGTCACACAAACACAACCTCAGCCCCCAAGCTCACTTCTCCCTTCCTTCCCACTCTCCACAGTCAAGCAGCTCTTTTCCTGGGCAACCTGCATCTCCAGTGCTCTGAGGAACAGCTGGAGGTTCTGGCCCACCTCCTTGTGCTGCCTGGTGGCTTTGGCCCAGTCAGTAACTGGGGGCCTGAGATCGTCCCTGAAATTGGCACAATAGCAGGTGGAGAGGCCGGGCCACTGTGGGAACTAGTTCCCAGGTTTGGTTTTTGAATCATAGGTAGACAGAACAAAGGACTACCATGGACTTCTTTTTAAAATTCTTATTCAATTTTAATTTTCATTAGTACATGCTTGTAGTCCATAATGATTACGTTCACTGCAGGAAGTTGTCACATGTATACAACACATTGCAGTTCTTTTTCTCCCCTTCTCCTCCACTTTTGTTTAAAAAGAATTTTTGGCCAGCATCAGATTCATTTTTTATAACTCCTTATCAAGTTATTTATCATAAACTCAAAGTAACAACACATAGACCAACAGGCAAAAAACTTATAAATAACATATGATAATTATATTAAATCAAGCTAACCTTTAGATAACATTATCCATTGTAGATTACAATAATCATTTTTCTCTCTTTTTTCCTATTGTCTTTTATTTTGCACTTTACTTATATATTGGGTTTCTCATATGAAAACCGTGTTGTATTTAAGCTTTTGTAACTGATTTACTTTGCTTAACATGATTTCAAGTTGCATATGTTTTCCTACAAATGGCTCAAGTTTTTCCTTCTTTGTGGCAGTAGTATTCCATTGTGTATAAATACCATGTTTTCTTCATTTATCTATTGAGGGACATAAAGTACTTTACAAGTTGTTTCCAAGATTTAACTACTATGAATTGTGCTGCTATAGACATGGGTTTTCATGCATCGCTGTAATATTATGGTTTTAACTCTTTTGGGAAGATGTCTAGAAGGGGAATAGCTGAGTCAAATGGAATTTCTAGTTTCAGTGTTCTGACCTCTCCCTACTGATTTCCATAGTTGCCCTGGACTTCTGAAAGTGGAAGTCTGATGAAGTGTGTAGGGGCTAGAGAGATCCAGGGCCTGACCCCTCTTGCCATTTCTGTCATCCCTGCTCCTAAATTTGCTGTAAGACTTGATAGACTGGGTTCTGGGGTGACTGCAGGACAGCAAAGGGGCTAGATGGATACATTGATTCTTCTCTCTACCACCAGGTGGTGTTCAGCCACACTCAGCTGTCCAGTCTCACCAGTGTCCAGGCTGCAGCTGTCACTCCTGAGCAAATGGCCCTTCTGAGTCCTGAGCAGCAATGAGCAGTTGTATGGGCCCAACATGAGGGGAAAGAGACTCCCGAACGACAGAGTGAGTCCCCAGCAGCTTGACCCTCCATCTGAGCTCTGGCTTGACCCCAAATCTAAGGCCTCACATGGTGCTGTCCAGCCTTTAGACCTGCCTCCTTCCCCACAAGGAGATCCTTGGAGTGAGGGGGTCGATGACACAGAACTGGTTTCGAAGTTTCCATGGCGTCTGGGGAACAAAGTCATGATATTCTTTCTATTCCTTGTGTTATAGGTCGAAGCTCAGCTTGTTGCTCTCTGTGCTGGTCACAACCCTCCTGGGCCCTAGCACTGATCAGCTTCCTTGGGCACCTGCGGTGAGCCTGTCCCTAAAGCTGAGGGAGATCGCTGTCCAGAGAAACCTTACATATAACGAATAAAGTGCATCCTAACTATTCTCAGGAACTGATAAGGAATCTGGGCAAATGCTAATGCTTTCCACTCACCTGAGAGCCGGCTCCTCTGGCAGGCCACACCTAAAGTTTCCTTCCATCATAAATCACCTCACTGCTTCTTTTCATTTCCTGGAGGCTATGTATAAATAACACAAACAGCTGGAGCATAGCAAGGAATTTTTACTAGAATGTAAATAAGGAGGGGAAGAGGGGTTGAGAAAAGAGGAGGGGAATGGGAAAAAATAAAAAATGAAATAAAAAATAAAGCCTACACATGAATAAGACATATATTCCTGTGTGGGTACAAATTCCCTATAATGAATGTGATCATTATCTATATCTAAATTGTACCAATAAACTTACTAACAAATAAATAAATCTTACTCTGAAAAATAGAATGCAGGCAGGAAGGTCCAGGGCAAGTGGAACTGGCCACCATGAAATGAATAGAATGTTTGGGGATCTTGACTCAACTGCCTGAGATAAGGAGTTAGTGTTTGTTATAGATAAAAGGGGCAGGGCTGTGGCTATCAGGACTTCTTTTCATATATTACTTGCAGTCAATAAAATAGTTTCAGTGACCAGTTGTAACAACTCCACCTGAAGGACACCAATCCTTGATCTCTGCTTCCCATAATCTGAGTTTCTTTCTTTCACACTGCCTGACTTTCCTGCTCTGGAAACTCATTTCTAGTTACCCCTCCACCACATCTGAATTTCATTTCAGATTCTATTGCTGTTATGGTTTATATCTAGATGTTTCCCCAAAGACCCATGAGCTCATAGGTGGGAACTTGGGAAGGTGATTGGATCATGTGGACATGCTATTCATCAATACATTAGTCTACTGGTGAGTTTATAGCTAAATGTGATGTTGGGAGGTGAAGCTTGATTGGAGGAAATGTGATGCTGAGGCCATACCCTGCAAGGGTCCATGTCCCTCCCTCAGTCATTGATCCCTCTCTCTCTGTCTCTTTGTCTCTCTGTCTCTGTCTCTATCTTCTTGCTGTCTTCCATGCCATGAGCTTTTTCTCCTCTGTCATACCCCTCTGTCATGCATTCCTGCCTTGCAGTCAACCAATAACGGGCTGAAACCTCTACAAACTGTAAGCCAAAAGAGACCTCTCATCTTTTAATTTGTGGGTATCAGGTATTTTGTCCCAGTAATGAGAAACTAAGGCAATTATATTCCTGAAGCTCAATCACTGTCACATCTCAACCTCTGCAGGTCTACACCTCTCTACACCTTAATCTCTTAGTATCTCACATCTGACTTGCCCAGTTGATCCAAATAGAGAGTGAAGAAAGATGCTGCCCATGGCAGGAGTGTCCATTCCTCTGGTATCATGCTTTTGGAGTCTTAGGTTCTATAGGATCTTTGAGAAGCAGCTCTCCTAGATAGGAGGCAGGGATTGGAGGCAAAGATTGTTCCTACCTGCTCAGAGCTCTTTTCTAGTCACAATATATCCTACTTTTTTCAAATCACTCACTCCTTCTCCCTCCCCACGCACACCCCTCTTCCTCATTTATACCTCCTTTAATCCCAGAGTTCCTTTATTTAGTTTAGCAGGAGCTGTCTGATGTGCATTCCCACCCAAAGTCCAGTTTCCAAGTTAGATGGACAAGTGAAGATGTATCCTAAATATTCATTTCACATGGACTCCCTGTCGTGCTCCTGGATCAACTGCTCCACCAGAGTCCACAGACTGTATTAGTAAAAAATCAGGGATATGTGGTTTTAGCTAGACCCATAGGAACTCTAATACATCTATAATCAGAAGACTGGATGTGAATGAATAATTTCGTTCTTTTTATTTTGTTGAAAATAGTTTATTACTATCATCATGCATGCAAAGAAACCTGAGGGAGTGATGCATTAAGAATGATCTTGTGAAGTAAACAGAGGGTAAACTGAACTGAGAAAGAAATTAATTATTCAATATTTTCTGCATATATTATCTCTGCTTTGCTAATGAGCAGAGGGTCCTTGCAGATGGAAAGTGAAGGTGTAAACTTTGCAACAAGAAGAGGCATGAGAACATTCTGTTATGTGTGGAAGAAACATATGGGAGAAATGTGAAAGCAGAGGAGAAAGCCAGACTCATAGGTATCTTTGGGGAGAGCAAAAGCAGACACAGGAAGGGCATTCTTGTTTCATGATTGATTATTCTGACAGATAACTACTAGATAACTGCTAGAGTTGAAGAGACAGAGGACCTGCCAGAGCAGTGGACACGAAGACCACTATCTAACATGAGTGAAGAGAACCCTGTTTACCTTTCAGAAAGAACCATGGTATGGGAGATTCTTACAAGATGAACATGGGGAAACCCTTTTGTCAAGAAAATAACACTGTAAACCCTTACTGAAACTTTTTGCGGACCAATTACTTTACCTGCATTACATCAGTTATTCCCCACAGTGACCTAAAACAAGAAATCTTATCTCAATTTTATGGGCAAGGAAACTGAGGCATGTAATTTAAAGAGCACTGCCCTACTCATTCGTAGTCAGAATGTGTTGCCTGTTAGTTGTCAAAAAATATGCATTATTGCCTAGAACCTAAAACAAGAGTTCTTTAAGTCCAAAGTCAAACCATATAAATGAAAATCTGCAGTAGCAGTTGGGTGTGGCAGTTTTCAGTGCAGAAATGATTATGGAGACCCAACCAGCACAGGACTGTGGAATCAGTTCAACTCCTGACAAAGAGCTGCGCATTCTGGAATTCGAGCCATTACACCCTCCACCTTCCTCAGTCTCTCTCCTACTCTCAGTTTAAAGCCTAGTGTCTTAGTTGTTTTTGTTGCTGGGACAAAATACCTGATGCTCAGGACATAAAGGAGGAGAGGTTTATTTTGGCTCAGTTTATAAGGGTTGCAGTGTGTAGTCGGCCAGCTCCAACACAGGACAGCATGGCACAGGCTCAGGGCAGAGGAGTGTTATGCATAGCATGGTAGACAGGAAACAGAATCAAGAGAGGGGCTGAGGAGGGAGATAAACCCTTCCAGCCCACACCCTCGGTCACCAGACTCCATCTCCCAGCATCAAGTTTAGCTGTAAACTCATAGCAGATTGCTGATGAATATTAATCCCCCCCATGATCCAACCACCTCCCAAAGGCACCCCTATAATCACACGAGGTTTTGCGAGAACATCTAGAAACAAACCCTAATACAGAGACGTGGTATTTTGGCAGAAATGACTGAATCCAGAGCCAAGGCCTCCTGTGGCTCAGAGCAGAGGGATTACTCCAGAAACGTGAATACACCCACCTCTTGCCTCTGACATCAATACAGGGTCAAACACATTCCTTATCTGCACACTCCACGGGCCCACAACACACGCCCCGGCACTGACTTGCTGTCGGTTATTTCCTCTTCGCTTTATCTGACGTCTGTTTTATTTAAATCCTCTGATTTTGGACATTTTATCTCCCTTTTCTTAGAGTGACCAAATGTCCTGGTTTTCCCAGGGTAGTCCTCCTTTATACCCATTTCCTGGATTAATTAACAATGACTCTGTTTACTATCAGAAATGTCCTGAATTGGTTGATCAGTGATAGTCCTGAGCTGCATTTTGGTTTTCCTTATTTCTCCCCACCTAGCTCCCCTAAACACCTCTCTGTAACATCTTTGAGGCCCTGGCAGAATCTTTCAGACACTCTCTTCAGGTTGCCACCCTTCTCTATGGAGATGACCTTTTAGGACCCTCCTCACTCATCCAGATCAAGAAGCTCCTCTCATTGTTGTGCCTGAGGGCAGGAGGTAAAGGGATCAAGAGGCAAGGCAAGAACTGGGAGACAGAGGAAAAAAGGACTTTTGTGGGCATGGAGAATAAAAGAGGCATGGAGCAGCCTCGTACCGCACACCTGGCCAGTCTCGGCCCATTCTTGCTGCAGACAGTAATTCGGGCACAGCTAGTCAGAGAGTGGCTGGGGAGAGCAAAGTGACTTGGGTTAAGAATCTTCATGGTGGCCTCACATGAATACAACATTAGGGCTGGGGAAGGGGAAAGACTAAGGGGGTAATTCAGAAAGTGGGGGAAACAGTGGGAGAAGGAGATAGTGAAAAGGGTAGTTTCCGGTCTTCGGATTATGGATTTGGACAGTGGGTGCAAGAATTCCTTGGTGGTAGGAACTACGACTGTCTTTTTGCAGGTCCCCACAAATGCCTTTCTCATCCCATGAAATCGCCAAACTACATTCCCCAAGCTCCAGGGCCTGTGCAGTTATAGCCCTTGTCTGCTGCACAGGGGTTGCTTTCTGCTCCCACTTTGGATCCCATAACACCACCCACTCATATCCTCCTCACATGCCTCAGGCACTGATACCTCGCAGATTCAGGCTCTGTAATTCGCTGGCAGCTTTCATGGTTTCCACAGGAGCAGAAGCTCAGTGGTTAGAAACCCAACTCTGGCCAAAGCCAGGAGCCGAAGCCTGGGATAGTTAGACAATAAGCCACATCTTGGGGGTCTAGCTACTGGATCCAAGGACAGGAACTTGGGATGCAAGACAGGAACAGGGAAAAAAAGACAGGAACAGGGAGGAAGGATGCAATTTGAAGTCAGTGTGTCACAAAACAAAGGAGAACCAGTGGAAGATATATTCAATAAATTTTGGAAATTATTCATATTATTTGTGATGATAGCTTCAAATAAGTTCTTGGAGCTAAATATTCCTATTCTTAACTGCTCTTACATCATACATAGCAACATGATAATTAAAAAGAATTGTTACTGAAGTTATAAAGTGTTACTTCTTTATAAAGGAAAAACATGATTCTTATCATCTATTTCACTAGTAGATAAAACACGTAGCATGCTTTTCAGAATCAACATCAGAGTAATCTATAAGTAAATCCTGTGTAAATCTTTACTGTCTTCTTTCATATGAGGGCAGATAACAACTGAAACAAAATAATCCATTGTTAACTTTGGCGATTTATGGCTTTATTATGGAATTATCACAAAGTAATTGATAGCATTTTCAAAGGACAGATACTTTCAACATTTACAAGTACTGAACAATAATATACCTTTACAGAATCACAGTGAGAATTCTATTGCTCATACCTTATTGACTTAAAATATACTTACGTGTGTTATTATTGTAATTTGTTGAATAAGCTAATTGAAACAAAATATGGTTCTACTTATAATGGAGATTATTGAAATGAAACAAAAGCCAGGACAAAGTAGAAAACAGAACTCACATATTTTCATGTATAAATTTTTGGTCTTGCCAGTAGTAATTTTCTCTTCCACATATGCCAGAGGTTTGTCCTCAGACTTCAGCAGGAGGTGCAAGACGAAATAAGGTGACACCTTTCTAAACAAGAAGGCTTAGAAGTAACAGAGGAACTATAGTCCATCTTTCTTTCCAAACTCAGATGATCTCTTGCTGTCATTTTTGCTATCACTGTCTTAAACACAAAGGGACTCTTTTCTAGAATGAGAGAGGTGACAACATGATCTTCTCAATAATAAAATGTCGTATGTCACTGTATAATTATAAAAAATATTTATCTCAAGTTCATTTAAAGTTCCTTTGTATTACAATGCTTCATTTCAATAAACCATAGTTACAATTAAATAAATTGGGAAACTGTCTTACTTCTCAGAGTGTTAAGAACTATTTCAGGTATTAGAAGCATTGAATTAAAACAATATAATAAAATTATCTCATATCACTTGACTTTATTTTTGTTTTATTTTTTTGTTAGTCTTCAGAAAATTAAATTTAGAAAAGTGATTAAAATAAAGGTTTAACAAATGCCTGCAACTCCTTGTAAAATATACAGTATTACTAAAATCCATATAAGTGGCTTTTGATCAAATTTACATTTTTTGAGACTGGTTCTCTCCATGTAGCCCAAGCTGGCCTTGAACTCAAGGCCTCTTACATCAGTCTCTTCAGTGCCTGAATTATAGGTCTGCACCACCATGCCTAATTTTAGTCAAATTTGACATAAACTGTCTTTTGCTACTAGAAATTCAGCTTTATTATGGTAATTAGGAGATTAAGGAGCACGAACATCCTGTTTAAAGTTATTGTTTCATCAAATGTATCATGCATCACATTTTTTTAAAAAAGAGCATGAGTAACCCCCCATCTTTGTCTGACTTCCTTTCTACCAGGCAGTTTCTTCCCCATCTACCTCACTGCTGTGAAACACAGGCAAGGGAATATCACCAGAGCAGGCATTGGCACCATACTCTTTTCCAAAACTGTGAGCTAAATAAACCTCTTATTTCCAAGTTCCCCAGCATCAGCTATCTTGTTAGAGCAACAGAAAGTGGAGTAACACAGCCCTATCAAGCAGAGATGGCTGCAAAAATACAGGAGACAAGTTCTATCAGTCTGATCTTAAAATTTAAATTCCCCAGTTATCTTAGAAATAGCAGATACAGAAGTGCATTTGCTTGTATGGCCTTGCCTTCAAACTTTGAGTTGTAACTACTGTACTAAAGGAGTTAAATCTCAGAGTTTAAGAACTGATAGGACCCGGGTCTGGTGACACATGCTTGCAATCCCAGCGCTCTGGGAAGCTGAACAAGAGGATTTAAAGTTCAACTCTATATTAGGCAATTTAACAAGACCATGTCTCCAATTTTTTAAAAAATAAGAAGGAGGGCTGGGGATTTAGCTCAGCAGCATAAGCACCTGCCTTACAAGTGTGTGGTCGTGAGTTCGATCCCCAGTACCAATAAAAAAAAAAGAAGGATTAGGGATATAGCTTAGTGTGTCCCTGGGTTTGATCTTGAGTATGGAAAAAAAGATGAAGAAAGACAAGTGGTAGAGCTGGGCATGGTGGTTTGCACCTGTAATCCCAGCTCCTCAGAGGCTGAGGAAGGAGCACTGATAGTTTAAACAAGACTGGAAAGGAAGTTTAAGATGTTTTATGCTGTTCCTTTTGCTGAAATCAAATCTTCTTATCTCTGACCATAACATAAATCCATCCAATATTAAAGTAAGGCTGCCCCAATTTTCTCAGTTTTCTTTAAAACTCCCCAGTGCTTATTAAACTGCTTTAGTTTTCTGGTTTACTCATATATGGAGGGTTTCTGAAACCAAACCGATGATTTTGTGATATAATTACAGGTTTGCTACTGACCCACAATAGAGGAATCTTTAATGCTAATGAATTTCATAAATTCTGCCTGTGGTCTAAAAGGAATAAAATCCCCTGCTTGCTTCTTCAGGTGGCTGACAATTCTATTTTGTAAGATGAGAGTTAGAATAACATGATTTAGTCATAATTTTTGAGAAGATATTTATTCACTATTCAAAATTTCAAAAGTACAAAAGTGTGTACGGTGCCATTTTCTTCCCACCCTTATTTCTATTTAGCCATTTTCTTCCCTGGAGGTAAGAGTTTAGTTTCTTTTTGTCCTTCCAACCCTGAATTGACAGGAAAGTTACATATTTATGTTTTATTTTTCATTCATCTTCAAAATGGCAGCATATACATATGTTGTTCTTATTTTGCTTTAGTTGTTTAACATAGCTTAGCAGTAACATGTCCATATGTAAAAAGCTACCTCAAACTTTTATTGTAGCTGCATGGTATTTCATTGCAGGGATGTACCATAATTTATTTAACCTGACATAACAGATGGATATTTGTCTCTGATCTCATTCTGTTACAAATGATTCAGTGATGAATATTCTTGTATTAGCATCATTTTGTACATGACAAGCTATATCTGTAGGGTAAGTTCCTAGAAGAGTATTCATAGGGTCACAGGGTATATGCATTTATAATTTTAATCCTGCCATCCAAAAAGACTTACCTATTATTTTTAATCTCTTCACTACGAAGTAAATTTTAAATTTTTTTGCTCTGCTATAGTGCTTACCACAAAAAGATTCAGTAAACATTAGTTTGGCAAATAAATTAAATGAATAGACAAATCTTTAATTCTTAAACAGTATGGTCACATGTAGCTTTACATTTTTAAAGCCAAAAATGCTGCCACCAGAATAGCTTTTAGAGCAGTGCATATATATATATATATATATATATATATATGATTTTAAAGCACACACAAGCTGGGGTGTTGCTAAATTGAGCTAAGTAGAAGAGCACTGGCCCAGAATGTTCAAGGTCCCAGGCTCTATCTCCAGCATTGCAAACTCACAGCTTTTTATATCTGTTTTCCTGCTGCATGCGAAGCTCTGTCCCAAATCCTTTCATAGCTGGATGATTCCTATCAGTTTTCTGCTCAAAGCTTTCTTCTCTCAAAACCTTGATAATGTGGTTCTCCCACCACCAATTGTTATCATGAGGACCTATTTTATTTTATTTTCTCTTAATGTTCTCATCATTAACTCAATTTATGTTATTCATACATATGTTTGACTTCTTAAATTGTGGTAAAATATACAACATAAGGTGAGGTTCCTGGAACAAGCCTACAATTCCAGCACTCTGGGAGACTGAGGCAAGAGGATTATAAATTTGAGCCCAATCTGGACAATTTAGCGAGTTAGTGAAACCCCATATCAAAATGAAAAATAAAAAGGCATAGGTATGAAGCACAGTGTGAAAAACTCTCAGTTCAATCTCCAGTAACAAAATAATGAATGAATGAATTAAAAATGTAAAACAAATCCACCCTCTCAATCATTTTTAATTAGGTTCACAGTGGTATACCCAATCTCCAGAAATCTTTTCACCTTGTTAAACCGAAGCTCTTTATACCATTAAACAATTTCCCTTCTCCTCCTCCAGCCTCTGGAAACTCACCCTTCTGCCTGCTTCCTCTCTCTTTGAATTTGACTCCTTTAGGCACCGCACATAAGTGGAACCATACATGTTTGACTTTGCGACTGGCTTTTTTTCACATAACTAATGTCTTCAAGGTTCAGCCATGTTATAGCCTACATCAGAATTTCCCTTCGCTTTAAAGCTAGTTCCTCTGCATAGAATGCCACATTTTGTTTATCTATTCATCCATTAACTGGTACTTGGATTACTTCTATCTTTTAGCCACTGTGAATGATGCTACCATGAATGTGGTGAACAGTTAGCTCTTTAAGACCCAGCTTTCAACTTTTCTGGGTATATGCTCATAAGGGAACTACTACACCCTATGGTAATTCTCTATTTATGGTTTTTGGGGACGTACCATACTGTTTCTACTTGCAGGTGGATCATATTTACATTCCCACAAATAAAAGTTTTATGATGAGCCTAGGACTCCCAGTATTATATTCTGGAATTATGTTATCTAGGATCCAAGACTGTATTCTGGAAACTGAATTTAAATATCTTATTATTTGTGTTTTTCTATCTATTAAGGTTTAGATTTTTTGAAAATCCCCCTAAAGCCTCTAATTGAGTTTCTAGTTTTTAATTTCTAGTTTTTAGTTTCTTTACCTCTTTGAAATCACTTGGAGGTTTTTGGTTTTGTTTTGTGATACCCAGGGCCACACACAGGCTAAGCAGATGCTCTACCACTAAGCAATACCCCCAGCCCTTTTCTAAAAAATAAAAATCACCTTAATGAGTGTGAGATGATTATCCACATATATTTAAGCAACTTCCTGGTTGTCTTTCCTCTCATCAGCCAGAATGCAAATCCCATAAGAGACCTTGTTTGTTTTAGCAATGCCAAGTGCTTAGTACAACTAGAGTGTCTAACCCAGAGCAGGTATCTCATAAATACTTGTCAAATGGAAAAATGCCTAGTTGATGATATACCCCATGATTAAATATTCTCTATATTACATAATCTACACATTTAGATTTTTCTTACATAACTTCCACATTAGATTTTTTCTTTCTCAACAAAATGATCTCTTCGATAAGGAATTTTCAAACAGCTTCTTAGTCACTTTTCTATCGCTGAGACACAACACCTGACACCTAAAACTTAAAGGAGGAAAGCTTCAGTTTAACTCATGGCTCAGTCTTGGCTCCAAGTCAGCAACAAGATGACAAAGGGGCATGGTGGAGGAAAGGGAGCTCAACCCATGGCAGAGAGAAAGCAGAGAGAGAAGGCAGGAGCCAGAGTGGTCCATGTACCTTTGCAGGTAACACTCCCAGTGACTGTTAGGTTTTTTGGCGCAATAAGAGAGAAAATATAAAGTAAAAAGTAGCCTTTATTCCAAGGACATGGACAGAAGTCCATGACTACAGGAAGCTAGGGTTTCTCTGACCCGAGTGTGGGGTATGGGATATATACATAACCACTGGCCAGAATGGCACTTAGGGAGCACACTGATGACACGCAAGGGCTGATTGAGACCTTTTTCACACCACTGGGAAAGGAAAAAGGAAGTTGTCATAGGGGAAGGAGGAAGTGACCTCAAGGTAAACATCCCTTGGTTCTGCCTCCCACCACCATAATATTGTGTAACTTATTCTAGGGCAAAATCCTTTCATTCCCATCTTTTTATTGTTAGGAAAAGGGTGAAGTCTCTCTCTTGCTGCTTCCTCCTGAAAGGGGGTACCTTATTGGGGTTTAGGAAGGTTGACAGGATGATGGTTGATGCCCATGTAGAAGCTGGTACCAGGTGTTTCAGCAAGGACAACTTCATCATTGGTGAATGCCCGCATCTTAGACTGCAAAAACAAAGAGACAAGGTGCTATGAAGAGGAAGGCCACTATCATATTTAAGGACCCAGGGAGGTAGAAGGAAAGGTGCCCTTGATTCAAATGTGTCATGCCATCAGGACCATGGTAAGGAAGAATCTTAAAAAATAAGTATGGAGTTGGGAGGCATGGAGTTATGAGAGGTGATTATTTTTCCATCTGAAAGGGTAAAAGTTAAAGGTGTAGGTAGGTAGAGCTTGTCTCTGGTCTGGGAGTTGAGCTGGAAAGAGTAAGAGGGATGGCAAGGGCCATGGCTGTCTCTATAAGGGAAATAAGAGCCTAGACCACAGGGATCTCATGTTTAACTACACAGCTGAGGGTAGAGAGAACTAAGACAGCTGTTATGTAGAACAACATGAAGATGATTTTACGCATGATGTGGGAGTCTTCAGGAAAGACTATCAAGAGTCCTGCTGTAAAAAAAAATATTAATAGAATGTAGGGGATTAGGAACTAAATTGGATAACAAATCATGACTTAGCTTGAGAGTTGTGGCTGTGAGGCCTTGGTGAGACAGAGACGGGTGGGAGAGAGAAGATGAGATGACCACTCAGGATGTTTAGATTTAGGGTTGGGAGGGCACTGCTTAGCTTGAGTGATGTGAAACCAGGATGGCAGTCCAGCAAGTTTGACTGCTGTTGGGGTTGCCAAGAAGATCAGGCAGGTGCCGCTCCACCTTGGTTGTGGTCCTTGGGATGATTTCCTATAACAGACTTTAGTAACTGTATCAGCAGTCTCCCTGGTTGTGAAAGGCTTTTATCCATCCTGAAAAAGTACAAACAAAGGTGAGAAGATATTTGAGAGTTTTGTGGTGGGGCATGTGTGTAAAATCTACCTGCCAGTCCTGACCAAGGGTGTGTCTGCGAAACTGATGAATAGGAAAGGAAGGGGGTGGTATGTGTCCCTGAGGAGAGGTTTTACTATAGGGATGACAGGTGTAAGTTGTTGAGACTCCAGAGTGTCTGGGTCAGTCTACATAAACACAAAGGAATCATGACAATTAGGGTGTAGGGGGGATGGTTTAAAAAAAAGGCATTTTTAAGATCTAGGACTGTAAAGTGAGTGGTGGAGTGGTGGAAGGATATGAGAGAGCATGGAATAAGGGTTTGGAACCACTGGTTGGATTGGGGTAACATTATTGATTACCCTAAGGTCCTGCACTAGATGATAAGACCCATCAGGCTTGAGTACCAGGAGAATGGGAACATTATAGGGTGAATGGGTAGGTTTAAGAAAATCATTTTCTAAAAGGCACTTGACTATAGGTTTAAGTCCCTGTAAATTTTTGGGAGCTAGGGGATATTGGGGAATGTAAGGAAAAATAGAGGGATTCCTAAGACAAATTAAAATAAGCATGGCATGGGTAGCATGGGTGGGATTGGAGGTATTTCAAATTATGGGATCAACCAGAGAAGAAGGAAAGGGAGGGGATGGCTTTGCGGTATGCTGTGAGGGTGTCTGGAGGACTAGAGCTATGGGGAGGGAGAAGGTAAAGGAGAAGTTAAGCTTTTGAAGAAGATCTCTACCTAAAAGGGAGGTGGGACATGTTGGAACTATTAGAAAGCTTTGGGTAAAGAAGGGAATTATTAGAAAGCTATGGGCAAAGATGGAACCTGTGTGGAACAGGCTCTGTCTGACGGGCTGTACAGGTTGGCTGTCAACACCCACTTCAGAGACTGAGGACTTAATATAACAGCCTGAAAACTCAGGCTTATTACTATGTATGGCCTCTATGTCTACAAGTACAGAGAATATCTTACTTGAGACTTCCAGTGGGACCTGGGGCTCTGAGATTGATACCTTAATGGGGGGCTGTGGACCCCAAGCCCCATCAGTCTTCAGCAACAGGTCCAGGTAGATCAGTCAGTGATGAATCCGGTGGTGATGAGATCTATGAGGGCAAGGAGTTAGAGGATGGCTACCCACGATAGACGGTGGCCAGGATAGCCACTCTTCCAATGGCCCTTGAGATGGCACTAGGGGTCAGGCCCCAGAGCAATGCCAGGATTGGGGCACTCTCTTGCCCAATGTCCTCCTTTGTTGCACTTGAAGCATGATCCGGGAGGGGCTTGGGCAGCTTCACCTTGTCTCAGTTTACCTGTCTCAGAGCTCCAAGTGTCATTGCTAAAAGATCGGGTTGTTTTTTTTTCCTTTTGATTTTTATCTCTGTTGTTGAAAACACAAAAAAGCCATATTAAGAAGGTCTCCCTGTGGGGTTTGAGGGTCAAGTTTAGCCTTTTGTCTTTGGATCTGGCCCACTGTGGAAGGTATCTGTCTCCTCCACAGTCACAAGACATCTGGTTTTTATCTTGGGTAGGTATACAGCTTTAAGTCTAAAGGAGACAAAGGCAAACAATCAATTAAGTATGCAGGAGTCAACTAATGGAATCAACAGGGTATTTATGAGTATAATTTTAGTAATGGCTTCCCATAAGAAGGATAAGGATAAGTTCCAGCAAATTTTAGAAACTGACATGTCATTCATTTGTCATACACATATTTAGATTTTACAACTGTATAAGTACCTCCTGTGCTGTTAGAATGTCTAATGCCATCTAATTTTTGGAGGATAGCCTGTTTTATTAATTTTACCTTTTTATTTAGGAGAGAGAGATCAGCTGTGGTGTCATTTAAGGCCAGTTCAGATTAGTTAGCTATGGCCCCACTATGCATAATATAACCTTTTTCTGGAAAAGATCTGGTGGATCCCAGCAAAAGGAGTCCAAAAGGAATTTATAATTATCTCTTAATTTTACTTGTTGAACATCCAGAATATTGATAACAGTACAATGCAATAGAGACAGTAAGCTTAACATAGAACATTAAATGGAATTATTATTTTCTATTAACCATGGATATTTTAACATTTGAGCACTGAAGAAATTTGTGATATTGTTTGGACTGTTCACTATTTAAGCATCTCTAAATATAACATATACATTACTTTGATTTTTGTTTAAAAATTATTATTTGACTGGTGACTTCATGTTGGTCTGACCTGAATCTCCTGGCTGGAGCACAAGAAAAAGGCAGACATCTGGATCTGAAAGAAAACACTTGTCATCATAAACAATACCAATTCTACATTTGAAGGCATGAATATACCATCAGATCAGCAACAATGAATTGTCTCAGTTACATGAACTTTAGTTGGGGTGTCTCCCATAAGGCTAGGGAGATTATTAGAGCCTCTGATTAATGAACAAGAGCTGGTTAAAATTACCAGGTAGCCACTTTCTTATTCATTGATTGAAGTCCTGTCCAATGTCTCCTCATCCCAAGGGATTTTGTTTAACCAATTCTAGCATCATTTTGACCAGCTGGCAACCTAGGTGGAAGCATGCTTTTTAAATGTATAACCCAAATAAATCTTGATTAAATGATCTGAAAATGTAAAAGAGGAGGAAAAAATGTTGTTGAGCTCAAATAAAAATGAACAGCTGTTTACAGAGCAGGCAGATGGACAAACATGGACAGATGATCTGTATAGTATAAACAGACTGGACAAACGGACAACAGATATATAGACTGACAATCATTTTAAAAATTTAGAGTGCACTCAAATTTATTTAGCCAATTTGAACTATAATAAATAGACTCTGATGGAATAGATGGTTCAGGTGGAGGGGTTGAGAAATTGGAGACGGGAGAGACTAAGGGAAGGATTAGAGGCCACCGCGGGTGAGGGAGGGGAAGAGGATAGCGCAGGGGCACAGAAGCCTCTGGCAGAGAAAGCTGCAGGATTTGGTCTGGGAAATATAGGGGAGAGTTCCTGGTGGAGCAGAGAGAGCCAAAAGTATTTGGGCCATTATACAAGACAGAGTGAGAGAAAGACATGTCCTCACAGTAAAAAAGTTCTAAAAATGAAGGGTTTCTGCCAACTTGCTGCCATTGTGAGAAAAGCATAAATAAAACATTAGCTTTTTGGGTTTTATAGCCTTCCTGAGGCCAAGAGCACCAAGGTTATGAATCAGGCCCCCCACCAGTGTGTTTTTCAGGGGATAGGAAGTGGTCCCAAAGACCAAATTATGACTGAGCTGAGGGAACAACTTCACCTTGGGATGTAAGAGCTTTACCTTCCCCTGCCAAGGAATGTGGAAGCTGTCTTGGATCACATCTATTGAAAAGTATCGTTGTTGTTTTGCAAGTGTGACACAGAAAGTCCCAACACCCATTCTCCCAGCCATCACTGGAAGAGGGTGAGGCGGGGTCCCAGGGGAAAAAAAATAACAGTTTTGCCTCAGGCTGTATGGCGCAAATATCGTGAAAACTGCTATCTCTGTCCAAGGACAGCAAGGATAGGTTTTCTGACCGCAAGTTTGCGAATTTTAGCAATGGAAACATAAAACCTGGCGCAGAAGCTCACCTGTGATGAGTGAGGAAGGTCGCTGTTGCATGCCGATTAGTGGCTGCAAGTAAACACTCCCAGAGGAAAAAGCAGTGGTTCATAGGCAGGGTAGCTCCAACTGGGAGCTAACATACTGTGCCATCTGAGTCACAAGGCACCATTATGTTAGGTTTTTCAGTGCAATAAAAGAGAAAATATAAAGTTAAAAGTAGCCTTTATTTCAAGGATGTGGCAAGAAGTCCAAGACTGTAGGCAGCCAGGTTTTCTCTGACTGGAACATGGGGTACAGGATATATATAACCTCTGACCAGGGTGGTGCTTAGGGCACACATTGATGATGCACAAGAGGCTGATTGGGACCTTTTTTGCACCACTGGGAAAATCCTTTCAGTGACCTGTCTCTTCCAACTGATCAGTGGATTCTGGGTGCTCCAAACACATGAGGCTTTGGGAGGATGTTTTTTATTTAAACCCTAGCAGATAGAAAAACACAAAGTGCAAGATATTTAAGTTCAGTTTCCAGAATGCAATCTTGGAACCTTACTGGGAGTTCTAAGCTTGTTATAACCTCTTGCTTCTTTACTATTTCTAAATCTCTTCAAGATCGTCTATCCACTGAGTTCATTCTTATGACTGGTGTTTGTGCTGGCAGAGCAATCCACCTGAAGATTAAAATATATGCATTAGTTTACTGTGCACATATCTGCTATAAGGTCTTCCTTTATTTCTGAAATATTAGTTTGGCCAAATTAGAGGATCAAGCAAAACAGTAGGTCTTAAACACAGGCTGACATATAATCAGAACTATAAAAGGGTGCTTTAAAATTTAGATTCCTACATTTCATACAAAATTCTGGTTACTATTTAAATGCTACTCTTGAAGTCTGTGTTGTCAAAACAGTGGTGCTCACCTTTCTTCCTTCTAAAAATATGAGGAATAAATCAGTTTAATTATTAAGTGAATTTTTAAATTTTAATTTAAAATTAAATTTGATCCCCATGATAGGGGATCAAACCTAGGGCTTCACACACACGAGGTAAGTGCTCTGCCACTGAGCCGTAGCTTTAGCCCAACAGAGGATTACTTTGATAATGACTATTACCAAAGGGATATATAGACAGCTGTATATATCTTTTAGCTGGGTAGAGCATATTTTTTTTATTTTAAAAACCAAAAAAAGTGAAAATGATATATAGAATTTCAAAACAAAATAAAAGGAGATTAAATATATTTCATATTGCTATTCTCAAAAATAAAAGGAGATTAAATATATTTCATATTGTTATTCTCAAAGTAGTTCTTCAAGTAGCACAGTACCTGCCTGGCAAATGCAAGGTCCTGAGTTTAATTCACAGTAAAACAAAAATAAACAACAAACAACAACAAAAGAAGGGCAAAGTAGTTGCTAAGATTAGAAGGTATAGGCATGAAAAAATGATAAAACATTCAAACAATGAAAGCACATTCTTTTTGATGAATTAACAGAGATTAATATAGATCACATTTAATCTTTGTGAGATTCTGAGGTATGACCTATATGCTCTAAGAAAGGTAGACTGTGATCCCCGCAAATCAATGTGACTGTAGTCACATAAAATAGGAATAAAATTGTGATTGAACTTTCTTCTCTATGACAAGTTGCTTGGCATCAGGATTAAAAACAGTTCCCAAAAATCATCTTAAGTATTTATTTACTACTACTGTGGATTGAACCCAAGAAGCCCTTTTACTCTGAGGGAGGGTCTCATTAAACTGCCCAGGTGTCCTCTAAACTTGTGATTCTCCTGACTCAGCTTCCTGAATAGCTGGAATTGTAGGCATGTCCCAACATGCCCAGCTGAACTATTTATTTGAAAGTGTCAGAGATGTGACCTTTAGACTAAAACAACTATGAATTTAATACGGGATAATGACAAAATTCTTAAAACCTTACTTTAATCATAAAAACAAAAGCAAGTTTATAGTTGATCAGTTGATTACAACCCATCAATATCCTCATGTCATTTTCCTATTCCCCTTCACTGTAAGTATCACATGATATCACACTTATGGAACTCACTTACTGAGGCATAATTTTCTTTTTTTTTTAATTTAAAGAGAAAAAAAACATGAAAAGGGTAGAAATAATACAGAATTTAAAAAAATCAACAGTAAGAAATCACTACTTGATAAATTACACATTGTCCTCTTAGAAATAGTTGTTCAAGTTACAAAATTAAAGCACACAAAGTAGACATTCAAACAGTGAGACTGTAAACAGCTACATATGCATGAGTCTCTACATGTATTTCTATCCTTTCTGTATTAGAGGGGAAAACAAAACATAGCAAGATAAAACAAACCAAATTCCTATAAAAACATGAAACCAAAAAGTCATATAAAACCACAGTACAAGGTGATCTACAATGGTTACTGTGTTGTCTCTAGTTATCTTCAATAGAATTGTCTATATCATGGGGCATAATTGAATATAGCAATATAATTGAATATAGCAATGCATAATAATATTAGTAAAAATAAAACATTGTAGACAGTGTAAAACTTCAAAGACAGGTAATAATCAAACCAGAGTGGACATTCTAGTGACTCTTGTCATCTTCAGTGCAGCTGCCTATACTCTCAGACTTGATACTATCAATCATAACAGCTTTGAATAAAATCTATCGATACAAAACAGTAATCTAACAAACCAGATTCGATTAAGATCAGTCATGGTAAAACAGTGTAAGTTATACAGAGCTTCAGATTAAGTTAATAGGAAATTAAGGATGATTACCATATTATATACCCTGCTATTTTTGGGATAACTGTCTGTGCCCTCAAATCTAGTACAAGTAGACAAACTGGAACAGAATATAATCTATCTAAGCAGAGTGGTGTGATTAATGTGGGTTTTAAATCCTGGTACACTACTAACAATATTGTCTGCCTTCTTTTTTAGGCTATTCCTCCCTTTTTACTCCCACAGGGTGCTGTGCATTTTGGATCCCACCAACTCCCTCAGTTTTTAGATTGGGGGAGGCAACCTGCTTTCTATCTAAGTGGTTCAGAACCTTCTCACTCCTGAACTTGATCTCAAGTTGTATTCCTTTATCTACAAAAGCCTCAAGGTTTTCCTTCGTTATAGCGGAGTAGTTCTCTACTGCACGTAAGTATCCTGTCTTTCCAACCTATCTGCAGGTGGTGGTCAAATGGCTATTTCTCTCTGGCTTGCTGTTGCATAGAGCATTGTTTTCTCATATTTGATTTTTGGTCCATAAACCTTCTCTCAGATTGATTATAATTCCTTACAGAGCATCTCAGTGGAACCTACCTCCTGAATTACTCTGCCTTTTTTTAAAAAAAGTATATCAAGGCTATCTATGTTAGAGATTATAGCCAACCTTCTCTGCCTCATTGCTGCTATGCTATTTTTCTGCCTTTGTTTGTCTACTTTTCTCCTTCATTCTACTGCCTGCCCCACTCATTGAGGCCTTCCTGCCACTGTTCCTAAAATCCTGGTATTTTTTCTCTCTCTCTAGAATGTCCTTCAGTATTCTCTGTAGAATTGAATTGGTGGTCACAAATTCCCCCAATTCCTGTTTGTCACGGAAGCATCTTGTTTCTCCATTAATTTCTAGTGACAGCTTTTCAGTGTACATCAATCTGAACTGGAGGTTATTTTCTTTCAAGGTTTGGAATACTTCACTCCAAGCTCTTCTTGATCTGATGGTCTGTGTCGAGAAGTCTGCCATGATCTTGATGGGCTTTTCTTTATAGGTAATCTTTTTCTTTTCTTTGACAGCTTTTAATATTCTGTTTTTATTTTGAATTTCTGGTATCTTGATTATTATATGCCTGGGTGTAGCTCTGTTTTTGTTGTAGATGGCTGGAGTTCTGTATGCCTTACATAACCAAATATCATTTTCTCTTCCCATGCTTGGGAAGTTTTCCTTAATTATTTCTATGAATAGCCTTTGTAATTCATCTGTTTTTACTTCTTCTTCATTCACATTTCTTATTCTTAGTTTATAGATTCTTTTGTCATCTTCTACTCTTTGTATTGTTACTTCCTGTTTCCTTGTTATTTTTAAGAGATCTTTCCTTTCATGATCAAACATTGAAAACTTGTCTTCAAGTTTTGATAGTCTATCCTTAGTTTCTTTTAAGCAGTTTTGCCAGCTTTCAATGTAGTTTTTAATTTCCTGGTAATCTCTTTGAATCTGCTTCATGTATTCTAGATTTTCTTTATATTCTTTATCAAATGTTTCTCTCCTTTTTTTGTGTTCCTCCTTTCTTCCATCTGTGTTTTCTTGAGAGGTGCTTAGCATTTCTTTTATTAATCTACTTATATCTTGCTTTACCTGATTTAATATTTCAGTTTTGAGCTCATCTACAAGGTCCCAAAGATATCTCTTAATGTCCATTAAAGCCGTGTCTGATATTGCCTGTTTGCAGCCCTCAGTCTCTTTTGTTTTTCCCTCTCCTGGATCAATGTTCTCAGGGTTTTGGGCTGGGGGCTTTTTCTTGTTTCTCTCTCTTGTCATGTTTTTGGTTTCTTCCATACAGGTGTATAGTGGAGTTCTCAGCCCTTTTTCTTGCTGGTTATGGTTCTTCTGAAGCATAATGACAAGGGATTTCTGCCCTCTCCTGTTTGCTCTTGTCACTGAGGTGTAAGTGGGGGCTACATATACTGGCCCCTCCCCATTGGGCCAGTCAAACTTCAGGGGCCTTCAACAGGTTAGTGTGTGCTAGGCGTAGGGAATCAGTTTGGGACGGCTTATTGGGTCTTGGCCAGGGGTGTGACCCAGGCCAAGCAAATCCCACGAATCTATTCTGGGAAGGGAGCAACCAACTGAAGTCACTGTTGTTCCTAGTTCAGGCTCCTCCCACCTGATTCCAACATGTCGCCCATTTGGTCACACCCTTCCCATGGGTGGGGTCTTATTCCCAGCACTGACTGTGGATTAATGTAGGTCCCTTTGCCAGCTCCATTCTCCAATGGGCTCATCAACCCCCGACTTCAGTGTGGCTGTGGCTCCTGTGAGTCGCAGCGGAGAGAATTTGGGCTGCTCTGTGAGTCGCAGCAGGTGGAGGCAGGTGCGAGTTCAGGTGGCTTGGAGGGTCACAGAGGAAAGCGCTGTGTCCACTAATTTTAGCTGTTCCAATTGTAGCCCAGAGACTGTGTGTTTGACAAGGTTTTTTTGTTATAATTTCTTCCTGTGTCAAGAGGATCCATCTCCCTCTGTCTGGATCTCTCCAGGATGTTTTATTTTGGCATATGAGTTGTTTCTCCCTGGGAGGCTCTGTATTTTGTTGCTCACTGATCAGCCATCTTTAGCTCCTCCTCAAAAATAAAATATCCTTGTCATTCCTATTTTATAATCTCTTCTTTTTGATTCCTTTCTCTTTCTTTGTGTCTTTCTTTTTACTTCCTCATTTACATTTTGGTAATGATTTTCCTGCTTGGTATCTTCTGTTGAAACTGTACATCATCTTCACATTTTTTTTGTCCTGAAGTCATAAGTTTGCAAACTGATCTGGTTGTTCCTACTTGCTGTGTTCCCTGTACAGCTTTACTGTGGTGTCACAGCAGAGCCATTTCCAATTGGTAGGCACTGCTTATATAACTCCCCAGGGAATGAAGCAGGTGAGGAGACTGAATAGCAAACAGAGCAATGAGCTATAACTGCCAGCTGGGCAACCCGAGACTTGGCAGTGCCTGCGTCACTCTGCACCTTGCAGAAGTACTCTCCAGCCTACTCAGGCCACAGCTTCCTCAGCACCAGCTTCTCCTCATTCTTGTAAAGAGAGAGATCCAGCAGCATGTCATTGTGATACCAGGAATAAGGTGGATTCCTTCCAGGTATAGAGGCTAATTTGATGCTTGAAAATCCCACAGATTCACCATGCTATCAGACTTAAAGGAGACTCAGTGCAGCTGCTTTTCTTCAGAAGCATTTCCACTCTTTCTTCAAGGGTGCTTTGGCTGCTTGGCTCTGTTTGGAGGAGCTTCAATCCTTGTCTTCATGTTGGACTTCGTCTCCTGCCATCCTGAAGCATAATTTTCATGTAAGCTTCACAGCTATATTTTTACTGCCCATACTTGTCCTGTAATTTTTGTTTACCATGTAATCTATTTCTTATGCCAATAATTTCCTCAGTATCTCTACTTTTAATCTCTTGAAACTATAATTATATTCAACAGTCAGCTGAATATTTGGCAGAAATAAGTATTCACTCACCCTCATAAGAATTATGAAAATGAATTTTAATTTTATATAATATTTAAGATATTTTGTATCCTTTAATGATGATTCCACTCATATCTGCCTTTTTTTTTTTTTGGTTCTGGGGATTGAACTCATGACCTGGTGTTTGCCAGGCATACACTTATGCCACTGAGCTAAATCCCTGGCCTTTATACTCACCTTTGCAAATAGGTCTACTCTTTTTAATCTTTTGCCTGCAGCTCCATACTCAGAGCCAAACCTCTTGCAATGTCCACACCTATAAAAATAGTAAAAAGCCAAATTCATAAAGTTGCTCGTGTTATCTTTCTGGGAAGAAGCCTAAATGACTACCCTACTTTTAAACTAATGCATGCTCCCAAAAGGAAAAACATCAGCTTTATTGACAATATAAACCAAAGTTTTCAGCAGTGATAGGTCCTACCCAGAGCCCAGTTTGATTCTATACAACTGGTTCAACCCAGAGCTGCATCTATTTTCTCAAATAAAGGTATCGTTATAGAATTCTGAAAGCTGTATACTGTATAACCTGCACTAAAAAGGGAAATATTTAAGCCTTTTTGACCAATCAATGAGGCCTAAAAAGAACAAAGCAGCAATAATGCCATTTCTGGAAATACTTCTCAAAGGAGACATTTTACTCTGCAAAGGCAGCACTTTAGTTCTTACAAACATTATGATTGGGGTGCTGGGGGTGTAGCTCAGCTATAGAGTGCTTGCTCTGGGGAGGTGCAAAGCTTGAGGTCAGTCTCTAGGAGAGTCAAAAGAAAATTGAGACCTTGTAAAGTTCCAAATATGATATTACCTTTTAAAGAATCAGTGTCAACTGTTTCTCTCCATTCTTTCAACATGACTCTCTGTGACTAGAAGCCCAGTTTGAAGAGAAGGAATAACTCCTGGAAGGTGCGGTTTAATACTAACAGGTATGTTTACAGTTTATTAAAGCTTTTTTTCATCTCAGCTGAGTTCCAACACAACGTTGGAATGATATATCTCAAATGGCAAACCAAGTCTTGTGGCAGTGACACATTAAAAACATGGAAACTATACTATTTTTCCCACCATAAGCACCTGTTTCTCCACCTAGAAGTCTTAATGGCCCCCACAGTTGCATGTGAAGTTGGTGTAAAGAATTTTTCCTCAGGGATGCACAGTAGCATCAATAGTAATCATATCTTTTGAAGCCCATGGTTTTCAGAAAGAGCCCTTTGAGGAGGCTGAGGATTTCTATAATCTCCACACAGACAGCAACATTGAAATGAAAACAAGAAATTTGAGCTGATATATTTCACAGGCAACAGTGTCAATCTATTTAAATGATGGGTGGATAAATGTCTTAGTTTCCTTGTTGCCAAGACAGAATTCTCAACACCCAAAGTTAAAGGAGGAAATGTTTATTTGGCTTACAGTTTGCAGTGGTTTCAGTCCATGGTTGGCTGGCACCAAGGCAGTGTAGCATGGCACAGTAGCATTGCAGAGCAAAATAGCTCATAGCAGAAGGCAGCAAAGAAGTGAAGCACCAAGCATCAAGCAATGACAGCACCCCTATTTCTGTCCCTTGTGTTTTATCCAGGCAACATGCCATCAAGGTAGGTAGCACTCACACCCTTGGTGGGTCTTCCCATTATTCACACCCAGAATTATGCCAAATGAATCTGTGAACTGACTTAGCAATTGCACATCTTTGATCCAAGCATTACACATTCTACATCCTTCTGAAAAGGTCCATCTATCATTGATCAAGGTCTGAGGGGTACATCTAGACACAAGCTATCACAGTAAGAAACTTGGAAATATTTTGTCCCTAAAAGTTGTTGAGCAAAGAACTGTAAGATTTAACAAGGTCCTCAGATGTCCTCAAAAATAGTTACCAGAGAATGAAGGAATAGTGGTAGAAAAGAAAAAGAAAATAACTATTTGATTGTACAGCACCATATAAATGTTATCAAAATATAAAAGAACCAAATGACAAACACTAAATTCAAGATAGAGGAGTTCAGGCATGGGGAAGAGTACTGGCTTTGTTTTGTAGATTAGGCCGTAAATAAATGGTATCCTTTTACTTTTTCACAAGTGAATTTTTTCAAAATTCAGATGAGTCTTATGATCATGTTATAATTTCAATGTTAATCCATCAAGATTAACCAGTGCCTCATTAATTCACCCCTAAACATTATTAAACCACAAAACTGGGCATAGTGGAACATGCCTGTCATCTCACCTATTTAGGTGACTGTGGCAGGAGGGTCACAAGTGCAATGTCAGCCTGGGCAATTTAGAAAGGGACAAACTAAAAATAATACTTAATAATAATAACAATAACAATCAAAGAATTAATTTACCCTCAGGAATGGCACCTGGCAAAAATGAATTCTAACAAATACTCACTCATGCTTGCCATGTGACAGATGCTATCACACTTAGTCTGTGATTGAAAAACCACTGATAGATTTATTTTCCTATAGGAACCAATCTTATTGAAAGGTCAACCCAGTAAATTGTTCAGAAAAGGACAAAGAAACTTGCAAACTAAAACTTAAATTTAAAAGACGGGTGAATGCTCAATTAAAGGAATAAATGCATGTATGAAACCAAATATTAAATATTCTTTAAATTTTTTTATTATAAAGAGAATAAAAAGTGGACAGATCTAAGCAGATCAGAACATAACAATGTAAGCAACACAGCACTTCACAACAAGACAATTGGATATTAACAGTAGCTACCATAATGTCTCTTTCTTTGAAATAGTTGAGCTTAGCTTTACACACAGTAATGCCAAACATAACAAAATAGAATAAAACCACTCAAGAGAATGAAAGTATTGCAAGGCATTCTGAACCAAATAACCAAAGATGCACAATGGCTACTATATTATCTCATTTTCCATAAAATTTGTTTATACTATCATGCATATTAAAATCCAGTAAGACACAACATGATAGAACCAATGGTAATAGAAAAACAAAAGTATGGTAGGACTTCAGAGCAAGATGATATCAAATCAACAATGGCTGCCATATTTTCTTTTCTTCAGAGTAACTATTCATACCATCACATATATTAAGATCAAACAAAACAGAATAAAACCATTCCAACAAATGAATGAAAACATAAGACTTCAAAGCAATATAACGGTGAACCATGATTACCATAAAATCTTCTATACTCTTACCATTTCTTACACTAGGAAGACTATACAGTATTTATACATGTGAGTTTGATTTATTTCACTTATGAGTATGCATTCAAGTTGCATGCATTTATTTATAAATATATTAATGTGATCATTCTTTATAGCTGAGTAGTACTCCATTGTATAAAAGTACCACTTTTTTTAACCATTCCTCAGTTGATGGGCGCTTAGGTTGTTTCCAAGATCTGGCTATTAGAAATTGTGCTGCTATAAACATGGGTGCACATATATCACTGTGGTAAGATGTTTTCAGATCTTCTGGGTATATGCCTAAGAGTGGAATAGCTGGGACAAATGGGACCTCAAACCCCAGCTTTTTGAGGAATCTCCAGATTGACCTCCAGAGTGGTTGCACCAATCTACACTCCCACCAACAGTGCAGAAGAGTTCCTTTTTCCCCACAGCCTCTCCAGCATTTGTTGTTTGTAGTTTTGTTGATCCTGGCCATTCTTTCTGGAGTGAGATGGAATCTCAGTGTGGTTTTAATTTGCATTTCTCCAATGACTAATGATGAAGAACATTTTTTCATGTATTTATTTGCCATTCATATTTCTTCATCTGAGAACTGTATTCATCTCAGATGCGCATTTTTGGATTGGGTCTTTGAATTTCGAGGGTCTGATTTTTTTAAAATTCTTTATAAGTTCTAGACAGAAGTCCTTTGTCTGAGGGACAGTTCACTAATATTTTTTTCCCAGTTTGTGGGTTTTCTTTTCACTCTGCTGGAGATTTCTTTGGACATGCAAAAACTCTTTAATAAGATGTGATCCCAGTTATTGATTCTGGGAAGTATTTCCTGTGCAGTGTGGTTCTTGTTCATGAATTCTCTACCAACCCCTATGTCTTCAAGATTTTTATCTACTTTGTCTTCCAACAGATTTAGTGTTTCTGTTTTAACATTTAGATCTTTGATCCATTTAGATTCTAGTTTAGTAGATGGTGATAGGCATGGGTCAACTTTTGGTTTTGACATATGGAAAGCCAGTTTTTCCAGCACCATTTATTAAAGAGACTATCATTCTTCCAGTGAACATGCTTGGCCCCTTTATCAAAGATGAGGTGGCTGAGTGTGTTTGTAGTTGTATCTTCTAGTCTATTCCATTGATCTTCAGGTCTGTCTTTATTCCAGTACCATGTAGAGTTTATTACTGTAGCTTTGTAATATAACTTCAAGTCAGGGATTGTGATGCCTCCTGCCTTGGCTTTGCTGCTTAGAAATTCCTTTACTATTCTAGGTCTCTTCTGGTTCCAGATGAATTTTAGCAGTGATTTCTCTAGATCTATGAGGTATGTTAATGGTATTTTTATTAGGATTGCATTGAATCTGTATAACAATTTTGGGATAATGGCCATTTTCACAATATTTATTCTTCCTATCCATGAACAAGGGATGTCTTTCCTTTTGCTGAGGTCCTCTTCAATTTCTTTTTTCAGGGTATTATGATTTTCCCTGTACAACTCTTTTACATCTTTCATTAGATTAATTCCTAAGTATTTCATTTTTTTGGATGTTAGTGTGAAGGGTGGAGCTTCTCTTATTTCTCTCTCAGTGATTTTGTTGTTAGTGTATAAGAATGCTATTGATTTTTGAGTATTGACTTTGTACCCAGCTATATTGCTCAATTTATTTATTATATCCAGGAGTCTTTCAATGGAGGTTTTGGGGTCTTCTATGTAGAGTATCATGTCATCTGCAAATAATGATAATTTAACTTCTTCTTTTCCTATCTTTACTCCTTTTATTTCTCTCTCTTGTCTAATTGCCCTGGCTAGTATTTCCAGTACTATGTTGAATAGGAATGGTGATAAGGGACATCTTTGTCTTTTGCCTGATTTCAAGGTAAAGGCTTTCAGTTTTTGGCCATTTAATATGACACTGGCTGTTGGTTTGTCACAGATGGCCTTTATCATATTGAGGTAAAGAAAATATATTCCAATTCTCTGTAAGGTTCTTATCATGAATGGGTGTTGGATCTTATCAAAAGCTTTTTCTGCATCTATAGTAATGATCATGTGTTTCTTACTTTTGGCTCTATTGATATGGTGGATTACATTTATTGATTTACATATGTTGAACCATCCCTGCATGCCTGGGATGAATCCTACTTGATCATGGTGCATAATCCTCTTGATGATTTGCTGCATCCTGTTTGCCAATATTTTATTGAGAATTTTTGCATCTATGTTCATTAGGGAGATTGGCCTGTAGTTCTCTTTTTTAGTTGGGTCTTTCTCAGGTTTTGGTACTAGAGTGATATTTGCTTCAAGGAATGATTTAGGGAGAATTTCTTCCTTTTCAATTTCATTGAAGAGTTTGAGGAGTGTCGGCATTAAGTCTTCTTTGTATTTCTTGTAGAATTCCTCAGTGAATCCATCTGGGCCTGGGCTCTTGTTTGTTGGTAAGGACTTAATTACATTTTCAATTTCATTAATAGAAATTGGGTTATCCAGCAGTTTTACATCTTCTTGATCCAGCTTTGGAGGTTCATATGTTTCTAGGAATCTGTCCATTTCTTCTGTGTTATCCAGCCTATGAGAGTAGAGGTTTTCAAAATAGTTGTTGATGATCTTCTGTATTTCCACAGGTTCGGTAGTGATTTCACTTTTTTCATTCTGTATTGCATGAATTTGAGTCTTTTCTTTCCTTTTTTAAATTAGGTTGGTTAGGGGTTTATCAATTTTATTTATTCTTTCAAAGAACCAACTCTTTGACTCATTGATTCTTTATATTGTTTTCTTAGTCTTTATTGCATTGATTTCTGCTCCGATCTTTATAATTGCCTCCCTTCTTTTGGCTTTGGGCTTGACTTGCTCTTCTTTTTCTAGATGTTTAAGGTGTAATATCAGGTTGCTTATTTGTTTTTGTTCTGTTTTCCTAATGTGGGAACTCAGTCCAATAAATTTTCCTCTGAGGACTGCTTTCATTGCATCCCTGAAGTTCCAGTAAGTTGTATTTGCATTTTCATTTGCTTGTAGATATTGTTTAATTTCTTCTTTAATTTCCTCTGTGACCCACTGATTGCTCAAGAGTGCATTATTCAATTTCCATGTGTTTGTGGGGTTTTTGCAGTTACTTTTATCATTAATTTCCAGTTTCATGGTGCTATGATCTGATAACATGCATAGGATAATTTCAATTCTTTTGCATTTACTTAAATATGTTCTGAGGGCTAGTATATGATCTATTTTAGAGAGTGTTCCATGTATTGCTGAGAAGAATGTATATTCTGATGTTGTTGGGTGGAAGACTCTGTATATGCCTATCAAGTCCATTTGTTCACAGGTGTGATTCAGTTCTGTTATTTCTTTGCTGATTTTCTGTCTAGTTGATCTATCCCTTTGTGTCAATGGTGTGTTAAGGTCTCCTGGTATAATTGTGTTATTGCTTATTTGATTTTTCATTTCTGTTAATACTTGCTTTGTGTAGCTGTGTGATCTGGAATTTGGTGCATATATATTTAAGATTGTTATCCCTTCGTCTTGCAGTTTTCCCCTAACTAGCATGTAGTGACCTTCTTTATCTCTTTGGACCATTCTTGGTTTGAAGTTCATGTGGTCTGCAAAAAGAATAGCTACCCCTGCCTGTTTTTTGAGTTCCTGTTGCATAAAGTATTGTTTTCCATCCTTTGACTTTCAGTCTGAGTTTCCTTTTGGGTTAGAGGGGTTTCTTGTAGACAGGGTATGGTTGGTTGGATGCTGTTTCTTGATACATTCTGCCAGTCTGTTTCTTTTAATTGGTGAATTGAGGCCATTTACATTAATGGTTATAACTGTCATATATTGGTTTATTGTTGACATGTTATCTTTCTGATGTTGTATCTTATCTTTCCATTCTTTTTAATCATCTGTCTTGTTTAGTGTTTTTTTCCTATGTGTATCTAGAATGTCTTTCAGTATTCTTTGTAGGGTTGGTTTGGTGATCATGAAAGTTTTCAGCTCTTCTTTGTCATAGAAGTTTCTTATTTCTCCATCCATTTTGAAGGACAGTTTTGCAGGGTACATCAGTCTGGGTTGGAAGTCATTTTCCTTTAGGATCTGAAACACTTCACTCCATGCTCTTCTTGTTTGTGTTGAGAAGTCTGCTGTGAATCTGATAGGTTTTCCTTTATAGGTGATCTGTCTTTCCTCTCTAACAGCTTTTAATATTCTGTTCTTATGTTGGATTTCTGGGATTGTGATTATTATGTGTCTGGGTGTAGTTTTGTTTTGGTTATGGCTATTTATAGTTCCACATGCTTCACTAATCTGTATGTCAGTTTCCATTCTCATGTTTGGGAAATTTTCAGCTATTACTTCTGTAAATAGCCTCTAGATATCATTTGTGTTGTCCCCTCCTTTTTCATTTATCCCTATTAATCTTATGTTGCTTTTCTTTGCATCATCTTGCAGCTGTTGAATTGTCATTTCTTGATTTCTTGTTATTTTTAGAAGATCTTTCCTTTCCTGTTCTTTAGCTGCAATCTTATCTTTGAGGTCTGAGATTTTATCTTCACTTTTGTTGAGGTGGTTTTTGCAACTTTCAATAGAGTTTTTGATTTCATATATATCTCTTTGAATTTGCTTTATGCATTCTGTTTGTTTCTTAAACTGTTCCTTCAGGGATTCTATCATTTTGCTTTGTTCCTCTAATTTTTTAGCTGTGTCTTCATTGGATGCATTCAGTATTTCTTTCACTACTTTTATCATTTCTTCTTTTACTTGGGAGATTATTTCTGATTTGAGTTCACTCATAGCTTCCTGTACTTGCTTCTTTATTTCAGTTAATATCATTGCAGGCATTTCAGTTGTATGACTAGTATTTTCTTCTATGTACATGGCTCCTAGGCTTTCTTGGGATGGGCTGGAGGTTTGAGATTGCATTTTGGTGTTTCATTTTGTCATTTTCCTACATTTCCATGTTTCCAGCAATGTTCTAAAGCTTTCCCTGGATGTGTTTCCCTGCGCCCTCCACTACTGGTACTCAGGTGGCTTTGGTTTCCCTGGTTGAAAGAAGATCACTTGGCATGTTCTACTCAATCCTGTGGAACTTCTGGAGCCTAGTCCAGTGTCCTAAGGCAGCTGGCTGGGCACCCAGCCGCCGGGATCAATGGTCTCAATCTTTTACGGGCCTGCCCTAGTGAGCTGCAATTCACTTTGCTGTGTGGCGTGGGCCTGGCTCCCCTTTCAGCATACATGGATCCCCTGGTTCAATGAAGGTCACTGAGCACAGTCCACTCAAGCCCTCAGAACCTCTGGAGTTTAGTCCAGTGTCCTAAAGAGGCTGGGTGGGCACCCAGCTGCCAGGATCGATGGTCCCAAACTTTTCCCAGACCTGCCCTGGTGAGCTGCAACTAACCTCACAAGAGTGGCATGGGCCTGGGTCCCCTGGTTGAATGAAGGTCACTGGGTGCAGTCCACTCAAGCCCATGGAATCTCTGGAGATTAGTCCAGTGTCCGAAGGGGGCTGGGCAGGCACCCAGCTGCTGGGATCCATGGTCCCAAACTTTTCTTGGACCTGCCCTGGCGAGCTGCAACTCACCTTGCAGCAACAGTGCTAGCTTTAAATGTTCTTCCATGTAGTATTTTTCTACATGCTAGAAACAATGTGTATCCAATATTATTATTTATTACTGCTGTTCCAAGTTAGCACAGTGGGCTGGGGATGTAGCTGTGCTGTAGACTGTTTGCTCTGGGTGTAATCCCTACCACTGATAGGGTGTTTAGAGGGTAGCATAGAAATCTATAATAGATGTTGAGGATATAATCTTAACACCGATAAATAAGTTTTTAGGAGTTGTCATAAATGTAACAATATTTATTTCCCCTAGAGAAATTCAGATACTTCTAGCCTTACAAACATACAGATGATTAACTTCATAATGGAAATGGTGGTCTACATAGTCAACTAAAACAAAGAGGAAGATTTCTTGGAGTTGGGAGGAAGGGAGCTTAGGGAAGGAGAAGAGAGGAGGCTGAGGAGAGATAGGAAGTAAAAATGATTAAGATCAATATGTATATGTACCACTTCCCAAGATGAATATAGCTATTGCATTTTGCAAATGTGCCAGCAATAAAAAAGAGAAATCTTTCACTTGTAAAATGAAAGTGTTAAAAAAAAAACCTAAAGCAAGAAAAAGAACTTTCTCAAAATAGCACCATTTTAGACTGATAGCTACATATGTCTATAATCCCAGCACCCTGGGAGACTGAAGCAAATTTGAGCCCATCCTGGGTTACTTAGCAAGTCCCTGACTCAAAACTGAAAAACTGAGAAAGGGGCTGAGGATATAGCTCAGTGTGAGGGCTTTGGGTTCAGTCCCCACTACAAAAAAATTACTGTTAATGAGTCTTTAAATGTTCATAACACATTAGAAGTTGGCACTTCCGACCTATGCAAAGGCAAAGAACAGTCAGAAAACATTTTCAGCTAACCTGTTAATAAATAAAAGCAGACACTCCCAAGCCATTGCCACCCCAGGGCGAGAATCATATCAGCGTTTATTGAGATTGGCACCATGTTGGAACTTGGGGCACTGGGAAAACAAGAAGCCAGCATGCCACACTGGTAAGTGGCTGTGGCCTCCCAAGCCATGGCTGCTCGAGGGCGAGAACCATATCAGCATTTCCTGAGATCCACACCATGTTGGAACTTGGGGTGCTGGGAAAACAGGCAGCCCACTCAGCACTCTGGTGGGCAGCTATGAGCCTACCAGCGCTCGGGCTAAGAATCAAACATACATCCATCCCTCCACCCCTAGCAAATGAGAGCTGGAGATCTGAGCATCTCTTGTGAGTTTGACTAAATGTATTATAGCAAATAAGGGGGATTTTCTTCTGCCATCTCTTTGAAGGCAAATTTTTTTATCTCTGTTTTGCTCTGTTCTGATCAATGATATTGTTCTATTCAATATTCTGTTTTTATAATTTCGCTATTTCCTTCTATATTGCTCTACCTGATTGAAGGAACAACTATTGTGAAGAAAACTAGGTATACTATTGTACCTACTGCTGTTATCCCAGTAACCTGCTGTGAGGTTCTTTACCAATTTCACTGCACTGCCTCAGTTGGCTTTGTCCTGTCTTGTTCTGCTGTATTTTACTACCTTCAAAATAAATAAATAAATAAATAAATAAATAAGACAAACGTGAAGAAATAAGGACATTATCAACAGGAAAGTTTCTTGACACTAAATTGTTCATTCAAAAAACCAATCATTCTTTCAAGCCTTGTGCCTCATGACTTTATCTTCTAAACCAGTTAAAAGCAGATGCCATGGCAGAAACTCATGTAATCCTTGTGATACTTCAGTGCATGGTGGATATGTAGGTGTAAGGGAAGCATGCACAGCAATATAAGTAGAAAATAATGCCTTCGGTTGAAAATTTTAAAAATTCTGCTTTAAACTAACAGTGGCCCCAGATTCTCCAGCAATTTCTACTTTATATAACCCATGTAGTCAACTGGATACCACCCTGTGATATGCCCTCAACCCTCACACATGATTGTATAGATTAAGAAGAGCTGTTTCTATGAGATAGCATGAATTCTAAAATATATGTAAAGATGATCTATAGTGGGTTAGCATAACTTTCCAGTTAGCCACAGTCATGTCCTGGCCACAGAATCTGTCACAGCCAGAAAACATCATTTTATTCCTCTTAGCCCATCCTTGTGATTTGGGTGAACTTTATAAGACTTTGGAGTGTGATTCCCCTTGAGTCAGCTTAGCTTGAGGAATGAATGCTTCAGTAAAAAGTAAGTAAAAGCTATACACTAACTTTGCTCACTGATACTTTCGAATACAGATAGTTTTTAATTAAAGGAAAAATGACTTTTCCAGGTGAGAAGAAACTCAGTACCATTTTTAGCCTGGATCTACTAAGTTATCTCAAGCACAGAAATAATTGTTGTTGGCCCTTGTAATGATTTGCATGTTAACAACAACACTATTCTAGGTGGCAGGGATAAAAATCCTATTTTTCTCCTTCCTTTCAATAACAGATTTGAATTAATTGGATCCCACAGAACTCACACTCTCGTTGGTTAAATTACTCTGAGATGGAGTACTTCTCCCACATGGGTTACTTTCTCACTGGAGTCATTTTGGTAATTTTTTTTTAGAAATCATAATTTAAGATGACAATATGGACAGATTTTGATGGAGTTATTCTTGTTCTCCTACTCTCTTTTTGAGAGGCCTCTGCTATTGCTGAGAAATAAGTGGTCAGCTTATGTAGAAATTGTACACTGCAAGAGGAAGAAAATAATTGCCTGCCTTAAGAAAAGCATGCATGATTATTATACAGTTTCTGGATGACTGTTGTGGTTTATGTCACCTATAAGATTCATGTGTTGGCTGGCTATGGTGGTGCATGCCTGTAGTCCCAGCATTTGGGATGGTTGCTTTGAATTCAAGGCCAGCCTGGGCTACATATTCTGTCTCAAAAAACTAAAAATAAAAAAAAATCTTGTGTTCAGAGATGAGATATCTGGTGGGTGACTGGATCATAGGGATGCTGTGCTTATCAGTGATTAATCTACTGACTAATACATGGCTGAATATGGAGGACCTGGTCTGGCTAGAAATGGGTCACTGGGGGAGTGATCTGAAAGTTTTTTATTTTCCTGGTTCCTCCCCTCCCTCTCTGCTTCCTAGGTACCGCTCTATGAACATTTTTCCTCTGCTAGATCCTCCCACCATACCCTTGTTGCCTTGGAGCTAACTAAGGACTAAATTCTCTAAAAATTATAAGCCAAAATAAACTCCTCCTTTATGTTTGTGTACGAGGAACTGTGCCTCAGCCAGAGAAAGTGACTAAGACAGTGACCTTGGTCACCAATGTCTGTTCAGTGGGACAGGGAACAAGAAGAAAGGAAAAACTCTGAGGATTGAGGATTTGTTTTTACTATATGGATGTGGGATGCCTCACCACAGACTGGAAAGCATTTATACCAACTCACTAGAGACCTTGAAGGTCTATACTGGGGGAGGACAGGGTGGTTCAACCCTCTGCAAATGACAACTGTCAAGAGGAGAGAAGAGACAATGTGTCCCTACCAGAGAGAGGTCTTCCAGGTTCCATCCTAAGCAATATGTACCAACTTCTTCATTCTCAACGTGGCACCTACAGCTTCCAGGGGATTGGGCACAATCTAGCCACAGCAGATCAACTGGAAAGCAGAGGGCATCTGGTTATACAGGGACAACTATCTCATTATGTCCTAGCCACTCTTCTATTGCTGGGACAAAATACCTGACACAAGCAGTTTAAAGGAGAAAAGGTTTATTTTAGCTCACATTTTCTGTGGGTTGAGTCCATGGTTGGCTAGCTTCAAGCCAGAGACCACATGGTAGAAGGGTGCAGTAGAGAAGAGTGGCTTACATCATGGCAGCTGAGATGCAGAAAATGAGAGATAAGGGACAAAAATGCCATGTTTCATCTTATGATCTCAGCTTCCAATCAAGCTCTATCTTTGAACAGAAGATTTTGGGGAATTTTAGATCTAAATAACATTCTTCCCCTGGGCCTCAAAAGGTTCTTGTCTGTCTCATTATGCAAAATTCACTTAGTCCAATTCTAAGGGCTGCCAAAGTCTTAACAATTCTAAATTGCTGAAAAGTCCAAATGCAAAATATCCTCAAAAAGTGCAAAGCAAACACTTAGCAGTCAGCCCCTATAAAAATAAAAAAGAAAGACAAATACTTCTAATGTACACTGGCACAGGGTTAATACTCCCATTCCAAAAGGGAGGAACAGGGGATAGAAAGGAATAAGAACAAAGCAAAACTAAAAATTAGCAGGGCAAACAGAAAGTTCTACAGCTGTGTCCAGAACCTAGGACAAGTTGTGGTGAGATGTGAGTTCCAAAGGGGTTGAGTGTTCCCACTCCTATGACCTTGCTTATTTTAGCCCAAGCCCACATGGCTTCTCTTGAGATTGCTTTACTCACTGCCTTGGCTTTTTGCACCTTATTTTCACTACATATCTGTCTAAAAGCAGCAAACAACACCCATACCACAGGTTAAATGTTGAGCTGCTTGGGAATTTCCTCTGCCCCATTAATTAGTCCACTATCTTTAATCTCAGAATCCTGCAAAGTTTCATGATATGAATGCAACAAAATTTTCTGCCTGGGCATAATATACATAATCTTTAGTCCAACAGCAAATGGAGTTTTTTTGTTTGTTTGTTTTTTCATTTTTGAGCACCCAAACTCCCTGATCCTGTCCTTTATTTTTTGTGCTCTTATCAGCATTCTGGTTTTCTGATCTCTGACAGAATCTTCTGTCAATCTCTACATACACCGCTTACAATATTTTAAGGCTTCTCCAGTCTTCATCTCAAACTCTTTGCAAAATCCTCCCATGATCCAGTTCCAAAGGATTCTGAACCACATGGTATGGGTAGGTACAGTCAGCAACAACCCAACTACTACTCTCCTACTGGAAATTGGGTCCATAGTCATTTTTTTCTGTTGCTAAGACAAAAATATCCAACATTGGAAATTTAAAGGAAAAATGTTTATTCTGGCTTATGTTTTCAGTGATTTGAGTCCATTGTTAGTTGGCTCGCAAGTAGAAAACATCCATGATAGAAAGGTCAAGCGGAGGAGAGCTGCTTGTAAAATGGCAATCAGGAAAAGAGAGAGAGGAGGAGGAGAAGGAGGAGGAGGAAGAAGAAGAGGAGGAGGATGAGATGGGAGAGGAGGAGGGAAGAAAAAGGAAGGAGAGGTGGAGGGAAGAAAAAGGAAGGAGAGGTGGAAGGAAGAAAAAGAAGAGGAGGAGGAAGGAGGGGAAAGGAGAAGGTCAAGAATAAGGAGTGGGAGTAGAAGAGGGAGAGGAAGGGGTGGCATAGGGAGATGAAGGAAGAGAGAAGAAGAGAAAAGAAAGAGGAGGAAGAGAGGAAAGGTAAGGAGTAGGAGGGGAAGGGGAGGGAGGAGGATAAGAAGAGGAAATAGAAGAAAGAGAAGGAGTAGGAGGAGGAGACAGAGAAGGAGGAGGGGGAGGGAGAGGAAAAAGGAGGAGGACCAGGAGGTGGGACAGAAAACCAGAGACCAAGAACACAACACCCAGTGATCCACTCACGTCAACCAGTCCCACTTTCAAACAGAAGACTTTTGGGGAGTATTTAAAACCTCAGTGATAACATTCATCCTACACCTGGTCCCAGCCTGTCAGATAAAGTGTCCTCACTAGGACCTGAGAACCCAGGGGCCCAAGAGAGAGACGTGATTCATGAAATTATCCTCCGTTGGTTCCAGCACATCACAGGCAGCACCATGCCCAGAAGCACTGAGTCATGGTGAGGCGATTCAGGGCCCCAAGACTCGCAGATGGAGGCCCCACTTCCTCATAGACAGTACAGCCAAGTGGCCAGGTGCATGAGGGGCAGCTGGGCCTGCACCTGCCCTGCTTTGCCGGGGTGGGTCTTGGGGCAGGGCACAGATTCTGAAAAGGGGCCGAGGGGGCAGAAGTGCCTGGGGCTGAGTTGAGGCCCCTAGCAGCAATGGAGGAGAAGGAGCCCCCTGCCAGAGCACTGAAGTGGGCACACTTGGACAGAACACTCTTCACAGTGTCAAGCTGTGCATTTTGCCCAGCTACTCTTCAGTTGTTTGTTTGTTTGTTTGTTTGTTTTCCTTTAGAGGAGGCAGGGGTGAGCAGCCACCTACCTGACTGCTGAATTCCCCCAGGTCCAGATGGGACCCAATCTTCTTTCTCCAGCCTTAGGGCACCTGCCCTGGTAGTGATTACTTTTTAAAACTGACTTTTACAAAATGACTTTTTAATTAGAAATAGCTTGAGAAAGTGAAAGTGCTAAGACACATGTTCAACTTCTCTCCTTTTCCTGTTCCTTTTCCCTCTCTGCCAACTTTCTGTCTCTTTTTTTTGCTACTGGGAGTTGATCCTGATGTCTCCACATTGAACTAATATTCAGCCCTTCTTCAACACTTTGTGTCATGGTCTCCTACCTCTCTGTGTTGACCAGGCCAGCTTGAAGTTGGGATCTTTCTACTTCTCAGAGTTCTGGGATAACAGGCCCGTGTGTGCTGCCATACTTGGCCTTCTCTTACAACTATTTCATCTTTTGTCAAAAAAAGAAATCCTTGAGACTTAGTGTATGCTCCCTAGCCTCTCACAGTTCCTAGACATAAGACTCAAGATCCCCAAAAAATGAAAGAAATGAGGATGAGGGTAAAAAAGTCTTCTGAGCCTTAGGCCACTCTAACACTGTAAGGCCCTTTAGTGGTTGATTGATTGTGTCAATTTGAGACATTTAGAAGCCTAACTAAACAGCTTAGCAATTCTATACCCTAGAGTGTAGAAGACCCACCCTAGGGTGGCTTATTGCCTGAAAGGTATGAAAGGGAAGGAGGAAAGCTGCATGAGGTTCCATTCTCTGGAGGAGCTTCAGTCTTCGCCTTGGGCTTGGACGTCATCCACTGCCTTCTAACACAGATTCTTCAACACCTGCCTTGGATTCTTCAGCCTTCTGGTGGAGACTCTTCAGGCTTTCCCTGCAGACCCATCAGCTGCTGGTGCACACTCGCACACAACACCGCAGTGAGCTCCAGACCTGGGACTGACTCCTTCGGCCTCCAGCTTGCAGACACCCTCTGCACACTTTCTCATCCGACCCTGTGACTGACATCGTAAGTCAGTCTTGTAATTCCTTACACATTTGTATATCTTGTGTTACATCTGTTTCTCTAGTAAAATCCTGAGTAATGCAAGACCCTTGACCCTTGATTCTTCTTAGCACAAGTGGCATCTTCCCCAAGCTGATGCCATTTGTTGTTGTCCCAGTGATGCTTCCACTCTCACACAGCATTTGCAAGGCTTGAACCATCCTATGCCACCACTCACTCCTAAGAAGATACAGGGTCAGCAGCCTGTTAACTTGCTCCATTATATTTAAGACTTTGGGGGCTGCAGATATAGCTCGGTGGCACAGCATCTGCCTGGTAAATGTGAGGTTGCGAGTACCAATAAATAAACAAATCAATACATAAATAAATTTAAGACTCCTTTTCACATCCTCCAAAGGACAGGAAACAGAGAGGCAAATTTAAGGGTGAATAATTCCAGGAAGATCAGTTTGGTTACTAGTTTGGATATTATACCATACTTGATAAATCATTTCAAGTGTTTTTAGATAAAACATTTCTCTCATTCTCTCTCTCTCTCTCTCTCTCTCTCTCTGTGTGTGTGTGTGTGTGTGTGTGTGTGTTCTGAGACTGAATCCAGCGCCTTCACACTGAAGTACATCACTCACCTTTTTTTATTTCTTAGTTTGAAAGAAGGTCTCACAAAGTTGTCCAGGCTGGGTTTGAACTTGTGATCTTTCTGCCTCAGCTCCCCAAGGAGCTGGGACTATAGGCAGGCACTATATTTTTAAAATTTATTTTAGATCCTTCCTGACAGAAGACACTTGGATTGGGAGATCAGCACTAGCTACTGACTCTCTCCCTAGTGCTTCAGTATGTAGGGCGGATTTCATGTACTCAGTGAATATTGAGTAGGCTGCATATTTGCTGCAATCATAGACCACCTCTTCCCCTGTAGGCTGAATGGGTTGCTGAGCAGAGTGTTTTATGTCACTCATTTTCATTTATGATGGGTCACTGTTCGTCATCTACCTAATAATTTATTTTCCCCTCCTGAACTCCCATTTTCTTCATACTTTTATTACTTATATTCTGTACTTCTCTCTCTCTCTTTTTTCCTCCTTCCTTTCCTTCCCTTCCTCCCTTCTTTCCTTCCTTCCTTCCTTCCTTTTTTCCTAGCTTTTCCATTTTCTTTTTGCAGTGCAGGGGTGACCCCCTGCTTTGGCTTATATTTTTGCCCTTATTATTTCAGCAATGCAAATCAGAAAGAACTACATTCTGAATATTTCATTAAAGGATGACAGATCTCTACAAGAGTTTCATCACCCTCCACACCCTTTTAATATGATCATCTGAACAGTTGAAGAAGGTAAGAACTGACACGGAGTAAAAAAGAGAAACGGAGGATATTTTTCTTCAAAACTGATCATTTTACATTTTTAGTATCATTTGAATTATGACAATTGTAAGATAAGTATATGAAGCTTTCTGGAGTAGGATTTGTGCAAATACTGGGATCTAGAGGCTTTTGAGGGGCTCTGAGAAGTATGCTAGAGTAGATATAGGGTAGTCTAGACACTAAGAAACAGGCTGTAACTAAAAAATAGCAAGATAACAAACCTGTAGCTGGAGACTGGGAGATTGATTGTATTTTTCTGTTTGATGTTTGAATCTTTTTCCCCTCACTGGGCTGAGGATTGAACCCAGGGCTTTGCACATGCTAGGAAATGGCTCTACCACTGAACGCTTTCTATTAAAGACACTAGTGCCTATTAGCGAGTGACCCAAAATCTACATTTTATAAATTTATTTAGAAAAATTGTCTAATTGTGAATCTTAAAAGTTCACAAAGTATGAAGAGTTAGGACAACTGAGATAGAAGATGAGCTGAAAAATTATTTAGAAAGTAAATGACTCTAAAGCCAAGCATAAATCATATGAGACATATTAAAAACAGGACATCAAGACAATCAGCGAGCTCATTTGGTTGTCATTTCAAGCAAAGATGCTCAGAAAAGATGAAATAATATTAGAAATACTCATTTGTTTCATTCTCACTGTTTTGGAAAAAGTTATTTAAATACTCAACAATATACTGTGAGGTATTTGTAATTCCTCCCCATGGTGGTATAGATTTTGAACTAAGACACACAGTAACCTGTTTCTAGTGTGATTGCGGACTTGTATTTGGCCTGTGGGGTTAGGAATATAATCTTAAGCTTTAGCATAAATTGGACAGAAGCTACAGTTGTCCCCAACTCTTCCCCTCAAGAGGACATAGTTCAAGGTCATCAATGGATGCCTGAAACTGCAAACAGTACCAAAACCTATCTATATCATTTTTCCTGCTTGTATACATACCTATGATGAAGTTAAGTTTACAAATTAGGTAAAATAAGGTTGACACCAACTAATAATAGAGTAATTATAAAAGCAAACTGAAGATGTAGCTCAGAGGTATAGTTTTTGCCTAGCATACAAAAGGCCTTGGGCTGGATCCACACCCCCATATCTTAAAGAGAATAATTAATCTAGCAATATAATGTAGTTAAATTCCCAGGATCACTAATCCTGTGTGGGGGGGCTTGACTAAGTAAAGTGAGTGTCCCTTGTCATGAACGTTGCAGTGCCTCCATGGTAGATGTGATAATAGAGCCAACTACTGACTGGTAGCAGGGTAGGCATGTGGTATAGACATGCTGGACAAAGGAGCGAGCCATATCTGAGGGGGACCCAGTGGAGCAGCCTGAAATCCCATTATGCTACTCAGAACAACAACAATTTAATATGTATGAATTGTTCATTTCTGGAATTTTCCATTTAATTTTGGATCATGGTTGACTGTGGGCAGCTGAAACTGAAGAAAGCAAAACCATGGATAAAGGGTGACAACTGTAAGTATACAGGATATCCTAGATCTAAGAGACAAACAAAATGGAACAGGACTATTACTATGCCAGATCATAGGTGAATTATCACACTGAGAATTACCTGGTAATGGGAAAATTGCCCTGTTCCGTTTTTTTGTCTGTTTTTTCTTTGTTTCTCCTTTTCTATTCTGAAGATTGAACCTAGTGCCTTGCTAAGCATATGTTCTAATACTGAACTAAATTCTGCTCAAAATTCTGTCTTACTAAGCAATTTTTCACGACATTAAGGCAAGAAGGAGGAAAGGGCAGTTATCTGTGATTAACAGATTTCTTTGAACAAACTATTTTAAATAATAAAGATAGATATTAAAGTTTTATTTTGGCTTAAATTTGTTTTTCTAATTCACAAGGAATGTTGTAGGTAGAAAAAAAAACAAAGAATAATTTTTAGATCAAACCTTTCCTTTCTGTTGTGTATTTTGTTTCCTGTTAATATACATATAATATTAAAAATCTCCTTAGCTATGTTAATCATTATTTAGCGTGACATAAAGAAGCAAAGGGAAGTAAAAATATTTCCAACAAGTATGTTATTAAATATTGTATTGTGGTACCTACTATCATAGGATCCTGATAATCACGTGATATAAAAACACATTTTTAGTTTTGACAGTTAGAAAGTTATTCATGTTGCTCATAAATTATTTGATGCTAGGTATGGTGGCACACACCTGTAACCCATACACACTGGGAGGCTGAGACAGGAAGACTGTGAATTCGAGGTCGGTTTGGGTAATTTAGTGACTTAACAAGATTGTGTCTCAAAGTAAAAGATAAAAAAAAGGTGAGACTCTGTCTCATAGAACAAAACAAGAGCAAGCTGGACATGGTTGTGCATGTCTATAACATTCTGGGAGGCTGAGGTAAGAGGATCTAAAGTTCTAGGTTCCAACCCAGCCTGATTGTCTTAGTGAAATCCTGCCTCGAAAAAACAAGGACTGAGATGTAGCTCAATGCAAAGGTCCTGGAAAAGCCCTGGATTCAATCCTTCATAATATACCACACACACACACACACACACACAAACACACACACACTCACACACACACACGAAAGAAGAAGGAGGAGGAGGAGGAAGAGGAGAAGGTCTACTTCCATAACTGGACTTTGGTAATTCTGTTTTGCACTTTAAACATCAGTTGGCTTAGTTTTAAAATTTCCATTTTTGTGTCAAAATGTCAAGAGATTAAAAGTATAGATTTAGTTCATTTGCAAGCTTTTCTCTAAAAACTAACTCATTACAAACACGATAGTCCTTATTTCCTATTTCAAACACTACATAAACATTATGACAATTTTATTTGACATTTGTTTGACATTCTAGAAACAGTTTAATGCAATAAATAAAATTCTTATCAGATGAGTGCCCTTTATGGAATCTAGTGACGAGTATCTTGAGATAAACTTGCAGAATTACCATTTGTATGATCTTTATGAAGTTGAATTTCAACATCAATGTTTCTTATATAATTATGGATATAATTAGCTAAAATACTACTTAATAATACTTCGTGCTGTGTTGCTTATATTGTTCTGTTCTGATCTGCTTAGATCTATCCTCTTTTGTTTTATTCTCTTTAAAATAAATTTAAAAAACAATAATACTTTAAAACAGATTAAGTGTTAAAAATCTACAATCTTCATGTTAGGGGCATTGACTCTATGCCAATTGTATCAGTCATAGTGTATTTGGAGCTTCTCAGGTTTTGCACAGAGACAGTTGAATTACTTCTGGCTAAAAAATGGGAATTAAAATAGACTTCATTATAACACCTCTACAATTACAAACCTCTGGAACACCTTTGAGAATCCTCAAGGGGTTGCAGACATGTTTGAAAATGCTTTCTAGTTGAAAAAAACCCCGAGACACAGAAAGATAAAATTTCCATACGTCTGCAAGCTGGTGGAGTTTAGCTTCAAACCCAGGTTATCTGACTATGGAATCTTTATGTTAAGTAGCTGCACAATTCAATCGATAATTCTTACTACTGGTTTTTATATCAAACATATTCCCTGAAGGTTCTTTCTGTGAAAGAGTGGCTAAAAATACATCATAATTGGAATGAAAATGGAGTCTTAGTATCTGTAAAACAATTAATAACTCCAATATGCAACCTATGGAGAAAGTACCATGGTTGTAGTTGAAAACATAACTAGGTACTGCAAGTTTAAGAAAAGTAATAGAAACCATGAAAGAAAGGTATTAACCAATTTAGGCTATTTAGGTAAATGTGTATTTATTAATTCATTCATTTGTTTTTTGCAATATTAGGGATTGAACCCTGGGCCTTCACATTGAGTTATATATAATCCCAGACCTTTTTAGTTTTTATTTTGAGGCAGGGTCTTGCCAAATTGTGCAAGATGGACACAAACTTGTACTATTCCTGGCTTAGCCTCCCAGAGTACTGGGATAATGGGCATACCTGGCCACTTATGTATACTTTTATTAGTTTGAGATGTCATTATGGAGGGTAATTTTGTCCCTTCTATAACAGTCATCAGGGCCTGACAGTACTATTGTTTAGAGTCCTTACAGCACTTTTTATTTTCCTGAAATTTTACTAGCCTTATTTCATATCATATAACTTGGCCAAATCAATATTTTGTTGCTATTTTACTTATATAACATTTAATGTTTATTTCTTATGGTGGAATTGTAAGCTCTACTTGAACTCTTGAATTGCAAGAGGTGGCTTTCCAACACTAGCTGTCTTCTGTAGTGTAACACATACAGATTACAATGTGCTACTCAATCCAATATGAATGTATCTTATACTCAAAGAAGAGACAGTTGTTCTAGAATAGAGAGCAGCAATAGATGACTGCCCATTTTTAAACTCTACCATCTCAAATAAAAAATTTCCATTTGCCTGACTTGTTTGGTCAACTTTCTTTCTTCTCTTACCCCACGAGAGGACCGTTCAAGTGTAAATCTTCACCATTAACTTGTTACACTGGTTAAGATACTTGTGTGAACTTCACTCAGTGCCTTAGCTCTAATTTTATTAAGACTCCTTTGCCTCCCTAGGGTAGGCTGGAAATTTTTTTAAATTTACATTTTCATCTCCAGATATTGTACATTTTCATTAGTTGATACACTTGAGGCAGCAACTTGCACCTTCTGTCTTGCTTAGGTGGTTTTTGCAGTTTGGTTTTCTGAATTTCCTTGAGTTCATTTAGCTTCTAAAACCCATAGTATTCTCCCCAAAGACCTTCTGCTTCTTTAATTTAGACTTCCATTCTCGAATCATAAGATTCTTCTTTCTAAAATCTGTGTGTGTGTGTGTGTGTGTGTGTGTGTGTGTGTGTGTGTGTGTGCTAGTGAGGATTAAACCCAGTGAGCCATAACCCCAGCCCCTTTTTATTTTTCTAAATTGAGATAGGGTTTTGCTATGTTGCTAAATTGCCTGAAGCTGAGATCAAAATTGTGACTGTCCTGCCTCAGCATTTCTGAGTACTGAGATTACAGGCATGCAAAACCATGGCCAGTTTAAAACTCTTTAAATGCCAGGCATGGTGGTTCATGCCTGTAATCCCAGCACTCGGGAGGCTGAGGCAGGAGGATCATTGTGAGTTTGAGACCAGCCTGGGCTACAAAGTGAGCTCAAGGCCAGTCTGCATAGCGAGTCCCTGTCTCAAAAAGACAAAAAAAAAAACTCTTTAAATGACTCCATTGTTCTCCTGTTTTGTGAAGGCAAGAACTGAATAAATTACAGCATTCCATTTCTCAGTTGCAAACGTGGTCCTCAGCCCCTTCTAACATTATAATCCCATGCTTGTAATAGCCAAAATTTATTATTGCCCAAAATACTGCATTTTATCAAATCTAAAATATTATCAATGGTGAAATGCATTATTTATTTACTGCCAAAAAAAAAAATCATCCTGGGACCCATCACTGATTGTATGATGCATCCTGACTTCAAAGATGTTAAAAGTAAAAACATACCTATCTTACAATTAGGGAAATATTTAGTGTAAAAGACAGACTTGCTGAAGAAGCCAATAGCCTGAAGAAGCTTAGAACTAGCTGGGTGTTGCAGTGCACACTTATAATCCCGACATTCTTGGAGCCAGAGGCAGCGGGATCCCAAAGGAAAAATAAAAGGGTGTGTGTGGTGGAGGATGTAGCTCAGCGCTAGAGTTCTGAGTTCAATCCCCAGTATTGGGGGGAAAATTAGAAAAGGGATGAAGGTGGTTGAAAGACAAAGGAAACGAGTTCTGAAATATTGATTAATTGCTGTTAGAAAATAATAGAGAACACAATTGGCTTTGAAGATTAATATTTATTTTTGTCAGAGATGAAGGGGAAAGAAGGCTAACAAAGGACTAACCAACTGCTCATTATAACTCACCATTTCCCAGGAATTTGACTTCTTGTTTCACATCTCTTGTAAGGTGCTTTGCATATTGTGACTATATTTTCATTCTATTCTTAAGGCACATTGCTTTCTTGCAAACTCTGGGACTAATTTAGTGATGCAGCAGGAAGGGGAGGGGTGGTAAAAAGAAACTCTTGGGGCCTCTAGGTGGTTAGGAAGTGACTTGCTATTATGAGACATCCCGACATGCAGAGGTGAGCTGTGGCAGTTTTCATGGTCAATTCTCTCCTCCCCCTTATTTCACAGACTGAAGCCACAGAGTTAAGAAAACAAACCCAAAGGAAAATGAAATAGGAGTTGGCACAACTGTGGCTTACAAGGGACCACTCTCCATCTTTCGGCTTCTCTCTCCCTTAGGTTTTATTCCTCCTTTGCCTTTCACTCAGAGTTGCCGGATTCCACAATCTGTGGTCATTGGTGCTGACTTTTCAGATAGCAACTTGCTTTATCTTGCTTGTTTTCATCTTGGAGATCTTTCTACAGCAGTTATCCAGTCCTCTCTACACTGGAAAATTTCCTGAACTAGCTCTGACTTTGTTGAAATGTAGGTAAGGCCAAATATCCTGAGGATCGGTGTGCGGGATGAAGAATACACTTACATGAATCAAAATAAAAAGAACAGGAAGAAATAAAAACCTTCCGAACTTTCCTTTTTTTGTTTCTTTGTGAAAGCTAGAAAGTGGAGGAATTGTTGGTATTAGAATCAGGATGGAATTTAACCACAGCCTTAATCTCAACAGCGACACCTGGTAGTTTCTGAGGGCTGACTAGACAGCAGACACTGTTTTAAAAGTTTTGCATGTTTGCTTTCATTTGTTCTCCACAAGAAGTCAAGGAGATAGCCACTAGCTTTATTCCCATTTATATCTAAACAACTTGAACTGCACTAAGTCACTTAGTGTAAAAAGGCCAAAATTAGGAAAAAAATCTCCTGAGGATGCTGTTTGAGGCAGAGCACCCACGAGGAATGGAGGAGATTGGGATGGAGGAGGACTACTGAGCCTTGGTGCTTTCAGGTATGTTGTACTTATGGCCTTGTTTTCCACAGTGTTTGCTTGGGTACAGGCCAGCTTGTGTGGCTCCAGCTGCTGAAGATCTAGTGAGAACTGAGGTCTCTCAAATTTTTTGCTCCAAGCTATCAACCTCAAGCTATTATTTTGGCTTCAGTCAGGACCTTCAGGATGATTTGACTTGTGTATCTTAGCAGGTCAAGAGGGGGATCGACATGGGGTTTAACATGTGACAATTCTGAGGGGTCAAAGAAGGCAGTGAAAGTCCTTGTGAGATAGTACTGCATGAGAAAGTTCCCATAAGAGGGTATTGTGGGTAAGGTGCTGTGATTCAGAGATGGCAGCTCGGGTGGAAGAGAGGGTTTGTGGGGAAGGACAGGAGGGTGTGACTGGGCTATTGGGGATGAGCCTAGTCTGACCCTCCCCTGATTCGAGGTCCTTTTCTTGACAGTAACAACTTCCTTCTGATGTTGCTGTTCATCTTCTACATTTTTACTGTGACAGTAGTCTACTTTAAGGATTCTACCTGTTCCACTTGCCAGGACCTGGGGTACAAGGACTCCTTGCAGGCAGGGCTGAAGGATCCTGGGTCAGGAGGGGGAATTTGGTTTTGATACTGTGAGTACAAAAGTATCATCTAAGAAACTGGAATAGAACACAATTAGCAGAGGGAAAGAGAAGGCAATGGAATAGCAAGTAGTGTTAGCTCTGGGTTTGAGGGTAGTCAGCTAGTTCTGGGTTTATTCTGAGTTTTACAAATTTAAACACAATCTCATTAACCATCTTTAAATACAGTATACTCCAAGAGTAAGATCTGGTTTCTTTGACTTAGTTGCCTCTTTTGAAAAATGGAGATAATGGCAGTGCTACCTTAGAAGAATGTTGTGATAAATAAGGGTGCACAGTTAAGCACTCAGCACAGTACTGAATATATGATGAATGATCACTAAATGTTATAACACGCAAAGATAGCCACTCATTTAATCCCAATCGTTAGGTGTAGGTGTTAAACACCTCTATGCTCATTCAAAAGTAAAACCCCATTTACATCCCCATCCTGAAAACTTTTGTTCCTTAGAAGAGAATCAAACTGAATTTTGAGGAGATAATCCTGTCTATAAACTGTAATCCAGTCTTTTCAGCACCTTTCAACTCTATCTTAGACTTACATCTGACAGTTTTGTACAAGTATTGAGTTAGGAAGTTTCTAGCATTTGTTCTGTTCATCCTGATATTTCCACTATATTTTATGTGGAAAGCTAAGAAGAAAAAAGCAATATAGATACCGTTCTTTAGTTGACAAAATATCTCAGAAAAGTATCTAAATGTATTTATTTATTTCATAGTGCTGGGTTAAACGCAGGACCTTGCACAGGAAATGAAAACACTGTACCACTGAACTCCCAGCTCTGAAACAGTTCAAAATTAACTGTACTATTTTTTATAATTTTATATTATTTATACACATTCATTGTCATTATTTGGGATCCCATATATTTATGTAACATTCATCCATTTATTTACCCATCAGTTCACACCAGTCAACCACATAGGAATGATGTTTAAATCTGTAGCTGACCCACTTTCTGCTACACAAAGTCCATAGAGCACTGGAGAATGAAGTTAGAAAAAGTATATATTTGGTGACTCGATTATCTTTTAAAATTTTAACCAGTATTTACTGAGTACTTACTATACCTGAAATTAATGGAATATTAAGAGGTGTTTATAAGTTATTTATGATAAGAGGAAACCTAATAAAAACAACTTCAAATAAATAGCATAAAAATTGAATGTGAAAAAAATAAGGCAGTCAGAGAAATTACAAAGAGATGCTCTTACGTTACGTTAAAAAATAAGAATTATACAGTTTTGAGAGTTCTGTTTTTATCTACAAACAATCCTTTCTCTGCTGGGTCCTGCCCAATCTCCTACTGACTTCATTCTCTTCATGACTGATCTCTGGAATGCAGTGCTCCAGGGTGTCTGGAAGGTGCTTGAAGCCAGCTGCATCTTCAGCAGCATCTTCATTCTGCTTTGGTTGTTTCTTGGCTCCATTATCTTCAAAATATCATAGCAGACATTAAGGGTAAGCAGAGAGCAAGTGCAAGTTGGAGGGAGGAGTGGTTGGGAAGAAATTAGGCTGACAGCCGAGAATGACAGTGGTCAGAAAGAACCCAGTGTAGCCAGTCCAGACACGGTTTAGGAAGAATTTCTCCCTACGGAACAGTTGGACTGGGCAGCTCTTGTCCCTGACTCTACCTGGGCTAATGGAAATTAATCAGGATGACCTTATTGTTCACTCCGAGATTTATTCTTCCAGTATTTTCAGTTGCTGGAAAAGCTTCAGTATAATCCAGGAGACTGGAAAGCATTGCAGCAGTTTGCAGGTATGGTCTGGAGCAGTCATGGGTGCCAGGAGTTAAGTACATGAGTGTAGCACATGTAACAAGGGGCAGACGGGAGAGGGTTCCGCTATTCCCGCACCTCATCTCAGTTTCTGCTTCACGCCTACATAAAGGCAGTTTCTTAGTTTGCTAAATCATGTTTGGGGGATGTATTCCAATTTCATCTACCTTTAAGGCAACCTAGAAACTCTGCTTCTCCAGCAAGAGATGCCTAATCCTGTCAGGCTGAGCTCATTTCCCAGGAGGGTAGTGTCAATTCCAGTTGTCAAGAATTATGTCAAAGTAGACTCTGGCTGACGTGGGCTGTGTACTCCCTTCTATACACGTTTATTCTCTTTGAGAGCTGAGTTTCAGACCAGCAAGGCTCAGTCTCGTGTTAGAGAGCTGCAGGGATTAGCTGCAGGGAACGCCCAAAGTGCCCACTGCCACAATCCTGAAAAGAGGTTTCTGAATTATAGAAATCTCTTCTTATCAGGTCTTTCTTTTGTCAGTCTAGGCAAAGAGAAATGTGAGAATTAAATAGTAGAGTCTTCTGTAAACTGAGATCTATTCAATGTTAGCTTATCAGCTGGATGCAGTGGTGCATGCCTGTAATTCCAGCACTCTGAGAGGCTGAGGCAGGGGGCTAGCAAGTCCAATTTCATCTGGACAATTTAACAACCTACTGAGACCCTCAGAAAAGAAGGGAAGAAGAAAGGGAGGGAGGGAGGAAAGAAGGAAAAAAGGAAGGAAGGAAGGAAGGAAGGAAGGAAGGAAGGAAGGAAGGAAGGAAGAAAAGAGAGAGAGGGAGAGAGAGAGAGAGAACAAGTTGGAAATACAGCTCCTTGCAAAGGCTCCGTATGAAATTCCTACTGCCACACAAAAGAATTCCTTACATTTTACCACTTGGTCATTAATTTAAATTAACAAAACTTCCCGCTAAATGCAAAAAAAGAAGGAAAAGAAAAGATACCTGGAAGAGTTAGAGGTAGGCTTTTTGTTGTTGAATGTTTTTAAGTAGTTTAAAATGGATCAGTGTTGTTTGAGTTTTCAACCTCATACCTCTTTGAAATTAACCCACTTTGAAAAAATTAAGGGGGAAGACTTGTGTGTGTGTGTGTGTGTGTGTGTGTGTGTTTTGCTGCAAATTGAACCAAGGGGCTCATGGGTAGTAAGCAAGCTCTGAGTTGAGCTACAATTCCAGCAGAAACGCCTTTTATTTTTATTTATTTATTTTTTAGGAACGAACACCTTTCTGAACATCACTGAAAAGGAAACTAGCTAGCTGATGGCTACTGTCTTAGTTACTGATGACTTACTGCCTGGAATGGATGTCATCCCATTATTGAAGGACTGATGTCTTTGGACTTGCTTGCTATTAAAAATTTTTTCACTTGAAAGAGTGCTTGATGGATGTGAAGATATGTCACAAGTGGTGCATGTGTATTCATGACATGAGATATGTGGGTTGTCCCATAAAATAACAATATCTGGAGATAGTAGGTGCCATTTTTAAAGATCTGAAAATTAAAAGTTAAAAAGCATTAAGTAAGTTAAATAACTTGTCCAAGGGCACATGCCAAGGAAGAGGCAGAACTGAGATTCTAACTCAGGTAAAAAATTGTAAGCTGAGAAAAATTAAATTTAAAGCACTTAAATAATAAAACAGCTCACTCTATTGGCTCTTTAATATTAAATTGATTGTTATCAGAGTTTCAGTTTGTTTCTTTGCAGTTCTCTTGTCTCTGCTTTCCTCCATGCATGCATGCTGTCTTTAGGCTGGCTTTATCAGGTAACCTGATCATTTCCTGAGGCTCCTAGGCCTAGATCCCTATTTACTCTCATTTGAAGGAAGAAAGGACATGACTCATTTTTCAGCTATTGAACAAATTTTGAGCTTTGGATTAGAATAGCGGTTATTTTTGGAGTGAGGTCACTGATGGAGAAGGTACAAAGAACCTAAAATGCTGTGATATTCTGCACCTCATTCTGCAAGGTGATTCCACAGGTGTACATAGATGTAAAAATTCAACAGGCTGTATGATGAGTATTGGGGCACTAATGTATGTAAGACACACACACGCATAAACACACACTCACACACACACACATACACACGTGCTGAGCACCAATGTGATTGGACCAACTACTTAGGTCATCTGTAAGGCAGGAGGGATTACCTATAAGGATTTATCCTGGAGTTGGACGTGGGGTTGATGCCCTTAAACAAGGGCTGAGACCTAATGGAGAAAGGACAAAAAGATAGGGAGGAAGCAATTATTAAGTCTTCACCTTGGTAATTATCTAAAAGTATGTCTAACAGACAGGCCAATGCAGGGCAAGTGAAAATGAGTGGAATGTGCAGAGCAGGCACATCCAAGGCCACAGAAAACAGATTAGCGTTTGCCAAGGAGTTTAGGAGAAGAAGAATTAGGACTAATTGCTAATAGATACGGGGGTGGAAATGCACTAGAATTAGACAGTGGTGCTAGCTGCCTTACATAGTGAATGTACTCAAAACACCAAATTGCACGTTTTACAATGGCAGATTTTATATTAGGTGTATTATCTCAATTTTTAAAATGAATTATATAAAGATTATTTGAAACCAAACCAGTATGGTGGCACATACCTGTAATCTCAACACTCAGGGACTGGAGACAAGCGTCAGGCAAGCGTGAGGCCTGCCTGCAACATAGCAGCTCTGTCTCAGAGAAACAAACAAACAAGGAAGAATCATCTAGAATTAAGAACCAATATTAATTTTCAAGGAAAAGAATTTTGGCCATTCCTCATAAAATGAGGAAAAAATGAAAAAATTTTAAGGCAAAAAAAAAATCAATATATAGCATGTGCTAATTCCCATCACAGGAAGTTTGAGATACAAATTTGGAAAGATCTAAAAATGCAACTTTAAGGTACAATTATATGCCTGGAATTAACATCTACTCTGTTGTTAGAATAAAAAAGATAAAGACTTCCTTACTGTTGTAAGCAGGGTTTTCAAGGGAATAGATTTAATACAGAACACATGATTTATAGGAAGAGATGCTCTGTGAGTAGCTTTGCTCAAAATGTGGTTGGAAAAGGGCCAACATAATTAACTGACTTTACATGGTAACTTGTCAGTGTAACACTCTCAGGTTCCACCCCACAGGTCTATTGGATAATGTGATGTGTGTACATTAAAATTTAGAAGTACTAGGCTTGGGGTGTGGTCAGTGGTAGGGCAATTGTTAGTGTGAGTGAAGCCCTAGGTTCAAGTTCCAACAGTGGAGGAAAAAAAGAACTTTACATCTGTGAGTACTTTGAAATTTATAATTACTTTATTGCACATAATGGATCGCCCCTCTTGAATTTCTATAGCTGACCTTGAATGGTCTGTACAAGCTGCCTCTTACTCTATCACTGTCCTCAAAGCAAATGAGATGCCTTTAACTGCACTGTAGCAGAAGCTTATTCAACAAATACTTGTCGAGTTCCTGTGTTCCAGATGCTGTTCTAGGCTCTTGGGGTACATCAGTGAATGATCAAGTCAGAAAACCCTGCCCATCCTAACTAGTTCTTCCTAAAATCAACAAACGGTAAGTTAAAGCTTCCATCGTTTATTGTTCTGCCACTGAGCTGTGGCACCAGTCCTCTTCCCATTTTTTTCTGATCATCCTTCCAGGAACCCAGAAGCATGTAGTAATCACTGATGAAAAACAAAGGCAAAAAAAAAAATTCTGTCATAATACGAATGCTCCACAAGTTCTCTGACACGTGAGGATTAAGCCCCATTGGCAATGCATCCCTTTCTCCTCTGACTTCCTTTCCATCCATCTGCCACCCAGTGCCCCTGTTACTGACTTTACCAGTGTTCTTAAGTCAAAGAAGGTATTCAGAGTGCATGAGAGGGCTCCAAATATTCCTCCTGAGTACTTTGGCAGTGAAGTTTGGCTTTAGATATTGTGATGTTACAATGCTTCTCGTGTTCGTGTTAAGATTTTATTTTGGAACATGGTTTTCTTTCTTGATTTCTATTACTTATCTTTTTGAATGTCATAAATAAAACATTCCTAGCTGGTAGCAAAAATATATTTATTTTATTATAGCATAATGTATATAAAAATAATGCAAGGAGGGAGGAGAAAGATTATAGTAACAGCTAACTTCTTGCTCGAGTATCATGGTTAGCTTTTTTTTTCAAATAGATTATTGCTTGTGGATCTATATTAATTGTGTTTTATTTTAGTTGGTTTATGTATTATCGCTGTGTTCTTAAGTTTAATACAAAAGTTTAATAGTATTTATTTATCAGATATCTAGAGATTTAAAGCCAGTGGTTCATGTCTTTAATCCCAACACTCAGGAAACTGAAGGACTGACATGAACTCAAGGCTAGCTTGGGATATGTAGTGAGTTTAATGCCAACCTAAATGATGTAGTGAGATAATGTCTGTAAAGTAAACAAAAGAACAAACAAACAATAAACAACTACTATGAAAATTTTTTAAACTTTTTATTGTTTTCTATTTAAAAAAAACAAAACAGAAAAAAAGGATAGAAATGATACACAATTTCAAAAAAAAAGGTAGAATCCTTAAGTCTCATCTCTCATCAGTTAGATTCTAAATGTCTCAAAAAGGATCCAAGTCTCCTTTTAACAATTTTTATTTGCTTGTATTATTTTCTTAATGAAGTTTTAAATTTCATTTATATGCCAGCCATAATGTTCATCACTGAAGATAGAAAGTCTATTTAGTACATGAACATAAATCTTTTTATTAGTACATATATGCAGTGCATTTTTTCATGGGAAGTTGGTACATGTAAATGACATATATTAATACTTTTTAACCCCCCCTGCCATTCCTTCCAGATCTTGGCTCCTTTCAGTTTGCAAAAGCTTGATTCATTTTCTCTTCAATTTTTTCATGCCTTTTCTCTCCCTTCCCTCTATCTCATTTCCCCATCCATTTGAAAAAGATTTCCTTACTTCCTAGTTGTTTATCTTCTTTTGCATACTGTTTCATATATATATTAAGGTTTTTTAATGCTACTTTTACAGAGATCTCTGATATATACCACTTTTGAAAGGTACACACTTAAAAGAGAAGCAGACATATTAATGATGTTTACTTTTGTATTATTCCTATTTGGGTAACTTGGAGTGGAATTGCTATTTTAACTTTTTATTTCAATTTAAATAAACACTTGATGGACTACATATGTAATCCCAGCTAGTGAAGAGTTTGAGCCAGGAAGATTGGAAGTTTAAGGCCAATCTGGGCAATTTAGCATGTTCTTATCTCAAAACTATGATAAGATAAAATAAAATAATAAAATAACAAGTGCTAGAGATGCTGCCCAATAGTTTCTGGGTTCAATCCCCAGTACCACAAGAAAAGAAAGAAAATTTTATTTAGAAATAATTTTGGGCTTACAGAAGAATTGCAGAGACAGTTTCATACACCTGTCATCTCAGCTTTCTCTCCTAGTATCTTACATACCCCTGATATAAGGACCAAAACTAAAATATTGCCATGGTACAATACCACTAACAAAACTACAGACTTTATTGGGACCTCAGTATTTTTCATGTCACCTTTCCTGTTTTAGAATCCAATCCACGATGACACATTGAATTTAGTTGTTAGGTTTCTTCTTAAGTCTCCCCTGGCTGTAACAGTTGCCTTAGTCTCTCCTACTATTTCAGGACCTTGATACCTCCGAAGAGTTTTGGTCTGGTACGCTGTAGAGTGTTCCTCAACTTGAGTTCCTCTGATGATTTCCATGATGCTATGGGTTTCTAGGTGCATTACCACTGGGATGCAGTGCCTTCCTCAGCACATGATACAGGGGCTGTGTGTTAGCAATGTGGTTTACAAGTGGTAACACTAACCTTGGTCCCTTATGCTGATGTCTCTGGTTTTCTCCCCTGTTAAGTTATCTATTTTCCTTATACAGGATAAATAAAATGGATAAATATTTGGGATAAAACATATTGAGGTTATGTACCTTCTCTGTCCTTGAACTTTTGCCTACTAATTTTTAACTTTCTTCCATAGATCTTGCTTGCAGTAACTGCTTGCAGTTACTGCTTGCAGTAACTGCTACATAATCATTTTTGCTTTTTACTATACAAACTCTGAGTAGTTTCATCCACTTTTATTGTTTCAAGTACCATGTAATGTATGCAAATCATTTTCAATCCTATTTGCATTTAATTAATTTATTTATTTTAAATATTAAAGGTTAAATTTATTGTCCTGAGTCTAGGTTGTGTGAATATTTTAAAGTATTCTCAGATAGGTAGTATGGGGCAAGCAGCCTAAGGCAATGGATTAAAATATCCTCAGATAAGTATATTACTAAATCGAATCAACCAGGATGCAAATTAGAAGATTTTCAAAATGTTTTGTTACAGCAACCATATAAGTAGGTAATTCTTATTGCCATTTTACCTATGGGGAGAGGACATTATTTCCAGATTTTTATTTTAAAGAGGGAAAAACAAAAATCATGAAGCAAACAATTAAAAACAACAGCAAAGCAAAATGATGATAACATCAGCAACAAAAAACACAATGGTGATACAAGATTTCAAAAAAGATGAAAGGAACTTAGTTGTTATATTGCATATTGCTTTCCTCAGAGTAATTACTCAGGCTACCAGATACAGACATGCAAGATGGATCAAACAATAAATTTTCCTTTTGAGCAGTTTCTTTTCCTTTTACTATATCTGTTGTAACTTTGGGTCTTATTTACTCTTTCACTTTCTTACACTAGTGAGACAGTATGGAATTTACACATGTAAGTCTGATTTATTTCACTTATGAGTATGGTTTCTAGTTGTATCCATTTACCAATAAAATCTTCAAGTTTATCATCCTTTATGCCTGAGTGGTATTACGTTATATAAAAATGCCACATCTTTTTTATCTACTCCTCAGCCGATGGGTATTTGGGTTGTTTCCAAGATCTGGCTGTTTCAAATTATGCACCTATAAAAATGGGTGCACATATCTCACTGTGGTATGATGTTTTGAACTCTTCCAGGAAAATACCCCGAAGAGGGATAACTGAGTAGAATAGAACCTCTAATTCTATTATTTTGAGGAATCTCCACACTGATTTCCACAGTGGTTGTACCAGTCTGTATTGGCACCAAGAGTGGAGAAGGGTTCGTTTTTCCTCACAGCACTGCCAGCATTTGTTATTGGTTAATTTCTTGATGCTAGCCATTCTTTCTGGAGTGAGATGATATCTTAGTGTTGTTTTAATTTGCATTTCGTGAATGTTGAACAATTTTTCAATCCCATTTTTAGCCTAGAACTCTCTTTAAAATTTCCAGGGAAATGTTCAGCTTCCTACTGGATATCTCCATTTGTCTTTCCCCAGGCACTTAATTTGTGATATGCCCCCTACTGAACTCATTACCATTTCTTCAAACTTGCTCTTCCTCCTCTAATTCCAGTGAAGCCTTTCAAGCAATTTCTCTGGATTGGAAGAGTTCTCGTCAATCCATTCCCTGCTCAATTCTGGAGTTCTCTCACTTAAGGTATCATGTCTTGTGCAAATTTGCATGTTAAGAATCTTTTATTTAAAAAAACTATCTTGGAGCTAGGGTTGTAACTCATTAGCATACAGAAGGTCCTGGGTTCAAATGCCCTGCCATCACAATGCCCATGCACACATAACACCTTTATAAAACAATAGTTCATCTTAAGTTACTCTAAGCATAGTAGTGGTAAAATTCGTTGGATCTGTACCATACCTGGATTATCATAAGCAATTGATAGTAAAAGGAGACAAGCAAATTAGATGGATGATTAACATTATCTCTGTTTTACAAATAGGTAAAAGAATTTCACTTTGTCAACAGACTAATAAGTAATGGAATGAGGTCTCAGCTTCAAAGGCACAATATCAAAATGTAAGCGTAACTTAACAGTGTCTTAATCAGATGAGTCAATGGCTAGGTTCTGAGAACAAGCTAACCTCTAAATCTCAAGGATTCAGCACAAGAAAAGCATTTTTTTTTTTTCCATTCACAAAGATTCTTATACTGGTTTGGAAACTGTGAAAGACAGCTACCAGTCTACTTTTGTTATTAGCAGTAATTATAGTCTATAAAGTTGCTGCAAAACTGAGCTAACAAATTTCTGAACCATTGCTCCTAGGGGAAATATGAGGTTTCATTTTTGAGAGATTCTGATTACAGTTTTATCAAATTATTATATATAGCTTCCTTTTAGTGTGTTTCTGTTTAGACACCTTATTTAATATATGTTGTTGATTTATTGACATTAATCTGATAGCCATCAACCCTGTAATTTGTGCTGATGAAGCTTATCCAACACATTTTCCTTGTAAGGTACATCACAGCTTTCTCATATTTACAAACACCACACAGCACTTCAGGATTAAGCTTGAGGGCCATGTGAAACAGTAAAATTTCCAACGAAAAGAATGAAAATGTAAAAAAGATTCAAAAACCAAAAAAAAGGTGACCCTGGACTGCAGAAACACACTTAGTTATAGGACGAGAGGTGAAACAAGAAAGCAGAACATTGATTTGCTTGACCAAAGCTGGGAATATGTGTTTCAGGCGACTCAAACTTGGCAGTTTTGCACATGTCAGGGAAGGACATCAAGAAAGTTTCAGATATTGATTTAGTGTCTAAGAAAATTTCTAATTGCAAGAACTCACAAATGACAAGGACCAACTATAAATGCTGTGATATTATTTGAGTAACAGGCTTACTTTGGCTTTGTGACACTGCCATCTAAACATGCATTTTCCAGGTTGACTCAACAGGGAAGAGATTGTCAAAGTGTAATGTATTAGATCTTAAATTGTTTGGTCATTAACAGCCCATTGGATAGAACTAAGCACCTGACCTTACCTAACTGTAAGGAGTCTGGAAACTGTGAGATATACTTAGATATATAGTGAGCACTGCGTACTTCAGTTACAAAAGAAGCAAAGTGACAACAGGAAAAATAATCTTACATGATAAAATTTAAAGGGAAGCATTTGTCCCTGTCAGGTGGGCATTGTCCTGTGAGACGTTTTGAGAAATGTGGACATTTCAGAATTGTCAACCACTTTTGTTTTTCCAGGCAGAACAATTCCTATTGCCAAATCAGAGGATTCCAGTTTTCCCACCAATATTGTTGATGTCACCTATGCACGATGACATTTTTGTTTTGGATTCCTGTACTTTCAGTTTACTAGTTTTGTTTTTGTCTGTTTTTGGTCATAGATTGGAACTTGTCCATGTTAAACTTTATGCATCTAAAAGCAATAGCCAAGCAGAAGTGTAAGAACTCAACCTGACACATTTGCTATAAACTCCAAACTCTCAGCACATAGTTTGAATCTTTAGCAGCAAAAATATTACTTCACTAACTCTTCACTGTAACATCATATAGACTGCCAAGAAATATCTCATTCTAGGTTGGTGGTGGAGGCCTTTTTTTCTTCATCATTGCTTGACTCAACCTGTTCTATACAGTCAATTGTCCATGTCCATGGATTCTACAGTGTAGACTCAATAAACTATGGGTTAAAAATATTTCGAGAAAAATTGATTCTGTGCTGAACATGTACAGTCATTTTTCTTGTCATTATTTTCCAAACAATTCAACATAGAAGTTGCTTACATTGGGGCATCACAAGCAATCTAAAGACAATTTGAAGTGTGTGAGAGGATGTATGTAGGTTATGAGAAAACACTATTACATCTCATGTAAGGGACTTGAACATCTATCTGTAGATTTAGGGGTCCTGCAATAGAAGGTGTTAGTCTATATTTGTTTTGAAGGTCTTTCACTCAAGAGATTACTTTTGGGCAGTAATTTCTATATCAATTAGGCCTCCTCATTTCACATAAAAGAATTTATCTTGATCAACTCTAATATTTGTATTACACTTAGTGAATGCCCTCTGTGTCAGTTCCTGGCATATTATAGGTGCTTAATTTTTGGTGAGCAAATGCCTGAAATTGTACTAAGAGCCCTCTCCACCTCTGTGGCGCTGTCAGTTGAACCCAAAGTCTCATGTATGCCAGGCAAATACTGTATCACTAAGCTACGTCTCCATTCTTTGCACTAAGTACTGCAAATACATTTTCTGATTTAATTCTTACTACAACTCCATACTAATAATTTTTCTTTTTGATATAAAAGGCTAATGTGATACAGAAGTTAAAAATTGCACCAAGATATGCAACTAGTAAATACTGCAAGCAAGATTTGAACCTAAACTATCTCATTTTTTGCTACCTTGTAAGCAAAACAAAATGAGAATTTATTATAAGAGGGTCTTTACAGAATCAATAGAAGAAATTCATGTGAATTTCAGGAAGATCTAGAATCAGGATCTAGTAACAATCTTTTGGGAACAATTCTAATTTCTCCCTCTGATTCTTCTCTCTGCTTTTCAGATCAGACATGGTACCCGTGATAGACAAAGGGAAAATCCTGTCAAAAAGAAGCAACAGATCATTTTACTGCCCCTAACTTTTGAATGGATTTGGAAAGAGCACAGCTTTATCATCAACAGCCTTGGTGGGAAGGACAAATCATTCTATTCCATTTCTTTATTATAAAATGAGTTTTCTGCCATTGGATTCTTCATGTTCCTTATACCTCTAAATTCTGTATTCTACATGAGTCTTCCAGGGAATAATATTGAATTTCAGAACATAGGGGAAAGAATGGATAAATATTCTAAGAAAAGAAAAAAAATAAGTTCATATGGTCTCTCTGTGTAAATTAATGTTTAGAGCTGTGATCAAGTAAAGGTCTTTTGGGAAACACAAGAGATGGAAACACCTTCCAAACCTCACCAGACCAGCTTAGTTTGATTGAGATCCTTCTGATCAATGAACAATTATGTATGTTGGGAGAGCAATTCCTTATACAGTGATCTTGTCTTATCTATCTCTTTCACCTAGAAGGAGAGGGAGACAGACAGAGAGACAGACACAGAGAGACAGACAGAGAGACAGACACAGAGAGACAGACAGACAGACCAAGAGAGAACAAGCCCCGAGGGGAAACCTGAAACATTTGGAATGGTCTAATAAGCATATCACATCCTTCTGGGTCTGTTTCCTGTCATCAGTACATTGAAAGATTTATCTATATGTCTGAGATCCTGCCTAGCTCTTGGCATTTTGGAGTTCTAGTGAATCCAGAGTAGTTCTCTTCTTCCTGAATGTTTCATCTTTGAACCAAATTTCTGTCTTCGTTCTTTATCTCTCTTTACACCTGGCTTCCCAGTCCCTTTTCCTTGGACTTCCTTTCTTCCTGAATTCCTCAAATTCTATTTTATTCTTAGGATTTTTGTATCCTCTTTGTTTTCCTACATTTTTCTGTAGATGTTGTGTATTAGAATTCTCTAGAGGAACAGAACCAATAGAAAGTATATACATAATTAAGCAAAGGGATTTACTAGGTAGGTTTACAAAATCAGAAGCAGAAGAATCACAATGGCTGCATGTATACTGAAGAGCCAGAGGACCCAGTAGATACTCAGCCTAAGAGTATGGAAGCTTCAGAATTAAGAGAGACAAAGGAGTCACTGCCCATCCAAGGTCAAAGTCTTGGGAGCTCACTGGAGGGATGCTGATACAATTCTGTGTTGGAAAGCTGAAGAAACAGGAAACCAATATCCAAAAGCAACTATGAAGACTGGAACACATTCATAATCAAGAACTCTTCCTTTTACATTGCCTATTTTTACTCCACCCTGACTACAGCCTATTTGCTGGTACCATTCACATTTAGGAGTATCTTTTCCCTAAGTTTGCTGACCTACATGTCAATCACCCACAACTAATCCAGACCTGTGCTCCACCAATCTGCTATGCATGTCTTAATCCATTCAAGTAGACTAACATATCATGATTAATGGTCACGAATAGGTAGATTTTAACTTCATAGCCACACATTAGTTAATTAGCATGGTAGGGATTTAAAGAATTAAACAGTTTTTGCAGACTATCATCCTCTCCTATTCATTTTGCACCTCTTCTTTATTGCCACTTCTCAGGGCTGACAACAGGATACTCTGAGTGATACAAAGAGAGTAAGAATTTCTTAAGAATAACATGAGTAGGGCTGGGGATTTAGTTCAGTGGCATAAATGCTTGCCTGGCAGGTGCAAGGTCAAGAGTTCGATCCCTGGTAACAAAAAAAAAAAGAAAGAAAGAAAGAAAAAGAATAACATAAGCAGACATTTGGCTAAGTAAATATGAGAAAGATGTTTAAAACTCACTGTCTTCACAAAGGTGCACTGTGTTTACATAATAGTCTAACCTTATCAGCTTTCTATGACTGCTGTAACAAATTAGCACAAACATAATGGCTTAGGATAACTACATTTTATTACCTTACAGTCCTGGGGTCCAGAAGTTCAGATTCAAGGTGTTCCAAATCTATACTCCTGAAGGTTGTAGAGCAGTGTTCTTGCTGGCCTCTTTCTGCTTCTGGGAGCTCCTTGTATTACTTTTACAATCACTGGCATTGTCTTCACATGGTCTTTCTGGTAAGTCTTATACAGAATGTAGTCATGCAACTCAGGATCCACTCTAAATACTGGATGATTTAATATTGAGATCTTTATTGTATTTGTCAATGTACTATTCTCAAATAAGGTTACATTATGAGGTTCTGGGTAGATATGAACTTTTAGTGACACTATTGAACCCATTTCTCTTGCTGTTACTGAAAATGGTTCCATGCTGAAGAACCAGAATCTCTCTCCCAAACACATCTGATTGCTTCAGGGCTCCCACTGCTATGTGTAAGTCTTAATTCCTCTACTTATCATGAAAACACGTCCTCTTTTGAGATGCCTATCATAGATATCTTATCCTCTTGTGATTATCCATTAAGAGGTTTCCAGACTAGATTTAAAACACTAATGACTAAATTAGCTAAATGTGATTCATATGAGCGTCTTGGTTTGGGGCTGTGTCCAGTTAGCTGAGCTGGGTCTGTTGCTCTTTGTTCTCAGGTTAAAGTGGTAGAAATAAAACAGTAGCCACGATATTCTGAAGGTCTTGCAGATCACACAGATGTGAGGGAAATGCTGTCCTTCCATGGTTTTATGAGGTCTCCTCATGTTCTTTCTCCAGAAATTTAACAGATTATTTTAGGGGCCTTGTGAAATTTTTCTGTGATTCTCCAACTTTCTCTTTCAGACCTCAATATTCCCAACTTTTCCCACCATTGTGTGAAGTATAATTTTTAAATAAGTTCTTTAGTCTATAATATTTATAAATGTTCTAGTTCCTTGATTAAACCCTAAGTAATACAGGAAGAAAAACACCATTTCCCACTGGAGTGTAAATTTCATAAAACAGATCATTTAACCTTTTTTATTAATATCTCTGACCTGAGAAGAGTGATATATGGCACATACTAAGAGATTAATATTAGTAAAATAGAGGAGTACATAATAAGATTTGTGAGCAAGGAGTGATGCAGTTCTGATAATGTTAATTTCCATTGCATTCAGATCATTTAATCATGGTTACCTTCTAGGTAGCAGGTACTTGGGAGAGGGTAGGGGTAGGGCACTCAGCCTAGAGGTAGAGTTATGACTATGATAACACATAAATTGCTCCTGGACATTGGGCATGATGTGCGAAGAATCCTGAGAACATCATTTTTAGTGATGCTAAGGAACATTTTGGCAAGGGAATATCAAGGAAACAGTGTTAAGAGAGAACACTATGAAGGAGAGAGTACTGACACTGTCAAATGCTAATTACAAGCAGATAATATTAGCCTGAATTATATTTATCTGGGAATTGTCTTACTCTTCTTTTTCTATTGCTATCACAAAATACCAGAGACTAAGCCATTTATAAAGGAATGGCTTTACTTTGTCTCATGGTTCTGGGGACTGGAAAATCCAACAGCATGGTACTGGCAAGGGCCTTATGCTACTTAAATTCATGGCAGAAAGGGAGCAGACAAGCAGGTGCCTGCACAAGAAAAGAATATGTGGGGGCAGGCTCACTTATAACCACCTGCTGCAGCAAAATGCACTGGCTTCCGTGAGAAAGGCATTAATCCTTCTTAACAGTTTGATCGCCTCTTAAACCTCCACATGCCAATACTCCACAATGGCAATCACAGGGAACAAACCATCCTCAAACTGTATCAGCAACCAAGAGAACTGGACGACCTCAGCAAGAGCACTACAAATAAGTGATAACAAGTGGTGACTGAGCTTCCTAGAGAAATACTGGTCCTGAATAGAAAAAATGAGGTGAAGTGGTAAATGAAAAGCATAGAGCATCAATGAACTGTGGGGTTTTTCTAAGTTAAAAGGCAACCTTAAAAAAGAAACCAAAAAACCTCTCTTCAGCACATAATAGCACGTGGCGTCTAATGGAACATAGACAACTGAACTGAAATTTTTCATTTATTAGCTGTGAAATCTTGGGTGAATTTAAAAAAAAAAATATCCTCCTGCACTTCATTTTCTTCAGTGATTAATGGAGTTAGTAATAGTTTCTGCACATGTTTGTGAGAAGTAAATAAAACGTATATAAAACCCTTGGCACTGTGCCAAGTATGCAGATCAATAACTGTTAGTTTATGAATACATGCTAAGAAGGAAGAGCAGGTAGAAAGGCAAGGTGAAATGCAGAGGAAAGGGGCTAGTTTGTGAAGAAAGGTCCCTGAGAAAGTCAAAGGCTGAGAAATCCACATCAAAGTGTGGGGGATTCCCCTTGGAAAGGAATGTGTTCTCTGTCAAGATGAGAGGGAGAAGGAAAAGAGAGCTGGAATGCTAACAAGTTTGTGGACTAGAGGGAAACAAAGGCAGAAACCTTCCGCCTCATAGATGAACTGATTTTTCTTTGAAATAGGGTCTGAGGTTCAACCCCAATAAGGGTTAGAATGAAGGAGGTAAGTTGAAAGAGTGTACTGGTTTAAAATAGCAGTGAGGGGAAATAGCTAAGGGAACTGTAGAGGGACAGATTAAAGGCTTGTCAACTAAGACCATGGATGGACCCAGTTTGAGCTGAGCAATGCTAACCTGCAGTAGTAACAATTCCATGCTGTGGTGGATTTTCTCTAGATGCTGCTAAGCAGCTTGCCTTTCAAGTTGGAAAAGGTGGATAGTGAACTGATCAGTGATCAGGATTTTTCAGGTCATTGTAGAAAATGAAAAAAGAAGGGAAGGAGCCAAGGGCCTACAAAAATATATAAAGCCGAAGCCACACCCAAGCCATGAGGTGAGTTCCAGCTCCAGGGCGCTGGCCAGGGGAGAGTTTGGGACCATCATTCCTGGTGGTTGGGTGCCCGCCCAGGTCCCTAGGACATTAGACTAGGCTAGAGGTTACATGGGCTTGAGTAGACCATGCTCAGGGACCTTCATTCAACCACGGGAGCCAGGCCCATTCTGCGAGGAGAGCCAGACCCACCATAAAAGGGGACATAGTCCCGCAACATGAGAGGAGCCAGGCCCAAGCCGTGAGGGGAGCCAAGGCTGCATGAGTCCCAGGAGCCTAGGGGCATAGGAGGTGATTTCCAACACGCCCAGGGAAAGCTTTGGAACATCACTGGAAACATGGAAATGTAGGAAAAATGATAAAATGAAAGACCAAAATGCAATCTCAAACCTCCAGCCCATCCCAAGAAAGCGTAGGAACCATGTACATAAAAGAAAATACTAGTCATACACCTGAAATGCCTGAAATGATATCAACTGAAATAAAGAAGCAAGTATGGGAAGCTATGAGTGAACTCAAATCAGAAATAGTCTCCCAGGTAAAAGAAGAAATGATAAAAGTTTGTGAAAGAAATACTGAATGCATCCAATGAAGACACAGCTAAAAAATTAGAGGGACAAAGCAAAATGATTGTATCCCTGAATGAACTGTGTAAGAAACAAACAGAATGCATGAAGTAGATTCAAAGAGATATACAATAAAACAAAAATTCCATTGAAAGTTGCAAAAACCACCTCAACGAAAGTGAAGATAGAATTTCAGATCTCAAAGATAAGATTGCAGCTAGTGAACAGGAAAGGAAAGATCTTTTAAAAATAACAAGGAATCAGGAAATAATTCAACACCTGCAAGATGATGCAAAGAAAAACAACATAAGATTAATAGGGATAAATGAAAAAGGAGGGGACAACACAAATGATATCAAGAGGCTATTTATAGAAGTAATAGCTGAAAATTTCCCAAACATAAGAATGGAAACTGACATACAGATTAGTGAAGCATATAGAACTCCAAAAAGCCATAACTAAAATAAAACTACACCCAGACATATAATAATCACCATCCCAGAAATCCAACATAAGAACAGAAAATTAAAAGCTGTTAGAGAGGAAAGACAGATCACCTATAAAGGAAAACCTATCAGAATCACAGAAGACTTCTCAACACAAACAATGAAGTCAAGAAGAGCATGAAGTGAAGTATTTCAAATCCTGAAGGAAAATAGCTTCCAACCCAGACTGCTGTACCCTGCAAAACTGTCATTCAAAATGGATGGAGAAATAAGATACTTTCATGACAAAGAACACCTGGAGAACTTCATGATCACCAAACCAACCCTTCAAAGAATACTCAAAGACATTCTAGATATACATAGGAAAAAACCACTAAGCAAGACAGACAATTAAACAGAATGGAAAGGTAAAGGTACAACAGCAGAAAGATAACATGTCAACAATAAACCAATATATAACAGTTATAACCATTAATGTAAATGGCCTCAATTCACCAATTACAAGAAATAGATTGGCAGAATGTATCAAGAAACTGGATCCAAACTTATGCTGTCTATAAGAAACCCCTCCAAACCAAAAGGAAACTCATAGACTAAAAGTCAAAGGATGGAAAACAATACTTCATGCAACAGGAACTCAAAAAACAGGCAGGGGTAGCTATTCTGTTTGCAGACCATATCAACTTCAAACCAAGAATGGTCCAAAGCGATAAAGAAGGTCACTACATGCTAGTTAGGGGAAAACTGCAAGACAAAGGGATAACAATCTTAAATATATATGCACCAAATTCCAGGTCACACAGCTACACAAAGCAAGTATCAACAGAAATGAAAAATCAAATAAGCAATAACACAATTATAACAGGAGACCTTAACACACCATTGACACAAAGCGACAGATCAACTAGACAGGAAATCAGCAAAGAAATAACAGAACTGAATCACACCTGTGAACAAATGGACTTGATAGGCATATACAGAGTCTTCCACCCAACAACATCAGAATATACATTCTTCACAGCAATACATGGAACACTCTCTAAAATAGATCATATACTAGCCCTCAGAACTTATTTAAGTAAATGCAAAAGAATTGAAATTATCCCATGCATGTTATCAGATCATAGCACCATGAAACTAGAAATTAATGATAAAAGAGACTGCAAAAACCCCACAAACACATGGAATTTGGATAATACACTCTTGAGCAATCAGTGGGTCACAGAGGAAATTAAAGAAGAAATTAAACTATATCTACGAACAAACAAAAATACAAATAAAACTTACTGGAACCTGTGAAATTCAATGAAAGTGATCCTCAGAGGAAAATTTATTATGCTGAGTTCTCCCATTAGGAAAACAGAACGAACACAAATAAACAGCCTGATACTACACCTCAAAGATCTAGAAAAAGAAGAACAAGGCAAGACCAAAGCCAAAAGAAGGTAGGAAATTTATAAAGATCAGTGCAGAAATTAATGCAATAGAGACTAAGAAAACAATACAAAGATTCAATGAGTCAAAGAGTTGGTTCTTTGAAAGAATAAATAAAATTGATAAACCCCTAACCAACCTAATTTAAAAAAGGAAAGAAAAGACTCAAATTCATGCAATACAGAATGAAAAAAGTGAAATCACTACCGAACCTGTGGAAATACAGAAGATCATCAACAACTATTTTGAAAACCTCTACTCTCATAGGTTGGATAACACAGAAGAAATGGACAGATTCCTAGAAACATATGAACCACCAAAGCTTGATCAAGAAGATGTAAAACGGCTGAATAACCTGATTTCTATTAATGAAATTGAAAATGCAATTAAGTCCTTACCAACAAACAAGAGCCCAGGCCCAGATGGATTCACTGAGGAATTCTACAAGAAATACAAAGAAGACTTACTGCCAACACTCCTCAAACTCTTCAATGAAATTGAAAGGGAAGAAATTCTCCCTAAATCATTCCTTGAAGCAAATATCACTCTAGTACCAAAACCTGAGAAAGACCCAACTAAAAAAGAGAACTACAGGCCAATCTCCCTAATGAACATAGATGCAAAAATGCTCAATAAAATATTGGCAAACAGGATGCAGCAAATCGTCAAGAGGATTATACACCATGACCAAGTGGGATTCATCCCAGGCATGCAGGGATGGTTCAACATATGTAAATCAATAAATGTAATCCACCATATCAATAGAGCCAAAAGTAAGAATCACGTGATCATTACTATAGATGCAGAAAAAGCTTTTGATAAGATCCAACACTCATTAATGATAAGAACCTTACAGAGAATTGGTATAGATGTTCTTTACTTCAATATGACAAAGGGCATCTATGATAAACCAACAGCCAGCATCATGTTAAATAGCCAAAAACTGAAAGCCTTTATCTTTCAGTTTTAAGGCACAAGACAAGGATGTCCCTTATCACCATTCCTATCCAACGTAGTGCTGGAAATACTAGCCAGAGCAATTAGAAAAGAGAGAGAAATAAAAAGAGTAAAGATAGGTAAAGAAGGAGTTAAATTATCATTATTTGTGGATGATATGATACTCTACATAGAAGACCCCAAAAATTCCATTGAAAGACTCCTAGATATAATAAATAAATTCAGCAGTGTAGCAGGATACAAAGTCAGTACTCAAAAATCAATAGCATTCCTATACACTAACAACAAAATCACTGAGCGAGAAATAAGAGAAGCCACGCCCTTCACACTAGCATCCAAAAAAATGAAATACTTAGGAATTAATCTAACAAAAGAAGTAAAAGAGCCATATAGGAAAAATTATAATACCCTGAAAAAAGAAATCGAAGAGGACCTCAGTAAATGGAAAGACATCTCTTGTTCATGGATAGGAAGAATAAATATTGTGAAAATGGCCATTATCCCAAAATCGTTATACGGATTCAATACAATCCCAATAAAAATACCACTAACATACCTCACATATCTAGAGAAATCACTCCTAGAATTCATCTGGAACCATAAGAGACCTAGAATAGCAAAGGCAATTCTAAGCAGCAAAGCCAAGGCAGGAGGTATCACAATCCCTGACTTGAAGTTATACTACATAGCTACTGTAATAAAATCAACATGGTAATGGAATAAAACAGATCTGAAGATCAATGGAATAGATTAGAAGATACAACCACAACTACAAACACACTTAACCACCTTATGTTTGATAAAGGGGCCAAACATGTTCACTGGAAGAATGATAATCTCTTTAATAAATGGTGCTGGAAAAACTGGCTATCCATATGCCAAAAAGTAAAACTAGACCCATGCCTATCACCATGTACTAAACTAAAATTTAAATGGATCAAAGATATAAATATTAAAACAGAAACACTAAATCTGTTGGAAGACAAAGTAAGTAAAAATATTGCAGACAGGGGTATGCAGAGAATTCATGAACAAGAACCAAACTGCACGGGAAATACTTCCCAGAATCAATAACTGGGATCACATTTTTTTAAAGAGTTTCTGCATGTCCAAAGAAATCTCCAGCAGAGTGAAAAGAAAACCCACCACCTGGGAAAATGTCTTAGTGAACTATCTCTCAGACAAAGGACTTCTGTGTAGAACTTATAAAGAATTAAAAAAAATCAGACCCTTGAAATCCAAAGACCCAATCTAAAAATGGGCATCCAAGATGAATACAGTTCTCAGATGAAGAAATACGAATGGCAAATAAATACATGAAAAAATGTTCTTCATCATTAGTCATTAGAGAAATGCAAATTAAAACCACACTCAGATTTCATCTCACTCCAGAAAGAATGGCCAGGATCAAGAAAACTACCAACAACAAATGCTGGAGAGGCTGTGGGGAAAAAGGAACTCTTCTGCACTGTTGGTGGGAGTGTAGACTGGTGCAGCCACCGTGGAGGTCAGTCTGGAGATTTCTCAAAGAGCTGGGAGTGGAAGTCCCATTTGACCCAGCTATTCCACTCTTAGGCATATTCCCAGAAGAACGGAAAACATCATACCAATATATGTGCACCCATGTTTATAGCAGCACAATTTGTAATAGCCAGATCTTGGAAACAACCTAAGTGCCCATCAACTGAGGAATGGATAAAAAAATTGTGGTACTTTTGTACAATGGAGTACTACTCAGCTATAAAGAATGATCACATGGAGATATTTATAAATAAATAAATGGATGCAACTTGAGACCATATTCATAAGCAAAATAAATCAAACTCACATATATAAATACCATATCCCTAGTGTAAGAAATGGTAAGAGTACATAAGATTTTATGGTAATCATGGTTCCCCATTATATTTCTTTGAAGTCTTACAATGTTCTCATTCATCGGTTGGAATGGTTTTATTCTGTTTTGTTTGATTTTATTATATGTGATGGTATGAACAGCTACTTTGGAGAAAACAAGACAATAAGGCAGCCATTGCCAATTTAATATCATCTTGCTTTGAAGTCCTACCATGCTTTTGTTCTTCTATTACCATTGTTCAAATATTTGTGTAATAATGTCATATCTTCTCAAATAAAGCAGCAGGTGGCCTCAAAAATTATCCCTTATATGCACTGTAAAGCTTTTGTTTGTTTGTTTATCACTCACACAAAGAATCTCAATGGTATTCTAAAAGTTATAGCATCCCAGGAAACCAAATCAATTTTTCATGTATCAGTCAAAACCAGACATTACCAACAACGTACATAATGGCAATGACCCAAATGATTCTTTAATCTGATTCTCCACCTACAGACCCAAATGTTTGCCCCTTCCACACCTAACTCCTCCCCCAGAGTCATGTGTTCAGCACAGGCATTCTCTGACAAGACCTAGCCATGCTTCGTCCATTCTTCCTGGTCAGTACGCCCACGCTTTAATAGTGCTGCTGTAGCTTTGGTAGTTCCATCTAGATGCAAACCTTATCATCAAGGCTAAATTCAAAATTTAAGCTACTCTGTCCATCAACTGAAATACAACAGCATAAAATCTGAAACTTTCCCTTTTGAAGTTCTCAATGTTAAAATCTCCCCCTGGTGGATTTTCAGAGTATGTGTTTTCATAAATGCAATGGAATAGAACTTTCTAAGAGATTATTGACATTTACTCCTGACATTTTGCAGGACTAAAATCAAGTCTTATAATCTTTCTAAATTCAGAAAAACAAGAAATTATTTAAAAGTTTGTATCAGAAAATTATAATACTAACAGAATACTTTTGGTTTGCTCTAGCCATATATTCAGTGAAGTCATTTTTGTATTCTAATTTCCCGAATTGTTTAGAGAATAGAGACACAATGTTTCAATTAGGTGAGAATGTGGCCTCTCCTTCAAGGAACCTGGCACCTGTGTATTGTCATCTTTCTTCTAGCTGTCAGTCAAATCAAGGACAGTCCAAGTGGAAAGCCCCTAGACCATTTGAAATGTGCGTACTCTTGCTTTAGGGGAAGGGAATTCTTTTAATTGATTTTACTTTTTCAGCAGCACTCTCTGCCTTTCCTGGGAATACATTTCAGCTGTAATTTTGCAGAGTCAGTACAAATTTCAAAACAGCTTTTGCTCTTTACCCTCTCTCTCCAGTGGCCCTGTTGACCGACTGCATAGATATACATTTTACCTGCAGTGTGGAAAAGGTAAGAAATGACAAGAACAGTGGAATAAAGTGGTGAAAGCTCCCCAGAAATACAAATGCAGAAGATGATGCAAAGCTGCATTTTCTTTGGCTTGGATATTCCAAGGGTTCTTGGGCCTTGGGTTTTACAATGACATTTTGTTATGGTTATTTTTTCTGAACAGTTTACTCTAAACTTCTAAATAGGGAGTGATTTGTTACTTTTAAATGATTAGTTAGCATAAGTAAAGGAGAAAACTGGAGACAATTGTTGGATACATTGAGGAATGCAAGAAATAAGAAATGACTTAGACTTGCTACTTATGTAATTTCTTGGCACTAAAATAACTCCTTGAATGAGTTCCAAGGAAGATAAGATCACAGAAGTAAGGCGGTGGTTTAAAGAACAAGGCCTGGATTAGATTGCTAGAATTAAATCCAGGCTGTGAGTACTTAAGGTGTGTGATTTGAGCCGACCTTTTAACTGCTCTGTATCTTGGTTTCTTTATTCACAAAGTGGAGGTAGTCAGTAGAAACTTTTTCTACAATGGTGCAGTTGAAAATATTAAAGATGCCGAAACCGTGAGTGGAAAGCACTTAGCGTACATGGATCATAGCTTTTGCTGTTCAATTTCAGACACTAACAGTCTCATTTTCAGACATTCTTTTTAAAAATTCTTTCTAACTTTAAATGGTAATTCAATTTAAAGCCCTTTGTCCCTGAATAGTAGAGAAGAAGGAAATGGTTGATTTTTTATTATTCCTTTATTTTTTTATTATCATTTTATTTTTTCACTTTTCCCTCACTCCTTCTTCTGCCTTTTCTTCCTGCAGGGAAGAGGCAAAATAATCCCAGGTGGGAAAGGTGTTCCTTAGCCATGTTGTGAAATACCTTGTAAGGTTTCTGTCAGGGCTTTCTCAGGGAGAGTTCTTCAGAGGGCTGGCCACCACCACCTCCTGCTCCTTGCTGGAGACCACCCACTGTGTCATTTCCTGGGCATGCCCAGCATTCTACATTTTCCTCCCTGTACCCCAGTGCTGCACGGACTTCCTGCTGAGCTGTCTTAGGGGGACTCCCACCTGCCTACCTATGTTGCTGACTGTTCTGTCCTCTACCTGCAAGGACTTTACTCTGCCACCCAAAGCAGTTCCAGTTCCTTGCTCACCTTTAAATTTTCTGAGCTAGAATCAGGCTCCAGACTGTGTCTCTTGCAAACCTTAAGGGTACTGCCGTGCTCTCAAGATGATTTTATAGACGCCCCCACACTTGACTGACAACAACATAAGTACCCACTTCCATTTTCCATGGCAAGGAAAACACACAGCACTCTTTCTAAGAGAGTAATTTCTGTCTTCCTTGCTACTCTTACTTACAGATGGGGGTGTGTGTAATGGGTTTAAAAGATAGGATAGCACCTAGAGAATATGGATCCATTTTTCAGCTGTGGGTGTCAGCTTGAGCCTTGAGGGCCTCACAGGAAACCAGGGCAAAGAAAAATGTTACGTCAAACTCCAGCTAGTTGTGTAACATTTTTACAATTGGGTTATTTGACTCAATGAGTACAGTAGACTGGACTGAGTTTGGTATGATTTCAATAAAAGTGTTTAACACTGTAGAATTATTTCAGCTGGAGGTGTGTTACATACCAAACATAGTGTGCCATGCTCAATTACAGACCCAACTAGACAGGAGGAAAGTGAAAGGGTAATAAACACACATAGCAACTGCTCAATGAATATTTCTTAGAATACACAACCAACTGCCGGATCTATTAAGTTATTAAGCAAAAGAGAAAAATGGATTTCTTAAATTCTATTGGCTAGTGGAAAAAACAACATTACATTGTAATCTATAATCTGTAAATTATTTTATAATAGTTTAAATACTTAAATAGTGCTTACCACATGCCAGGCAATACTCTAAACACTTTACTATGGTTATTCCAGTTAACAACCCCATAAAGTACACACAATATTATGCTCATTTTATGAATGAGGAGACTGAAGCACAAAGAGATCAGACACCTGTATAAGGGTAAGAACGTGGCAAATATAACCCAGAAGTTTGGGACCAAACTACAGCGCTGCCCTTTCACAAACATCGTCTCGTGATTTACCTCGCTGTGACAATTTCATGAGGTGACCATTGCACACTCACGCATTCTCCAGGGGCCACTTGTCCATGGAGACAGAAGCTGCCAAGAAGATAAAAGATAAAAATGACTTCAGCCCTGTTTCAGTTTCTTTTACCACCTTCTTCTGGGTGTATTTTGTTTGCTGTTTAATTTGCATCATAATAAATTAATTTCTAAAATAAATCTATTAGTGTTTTCTGATAGTAAAAATTATTATGGAGGAAATAAATCAGCAAATGACTCGTTAAATAGAGCAGACACTTATGGACTGGAGTCTTCTTTTTTTTTCTTCTTTTTGTAAAAACTTTTAAAGCTTTTATTGTCTTTAACTAATTTAAAAAACAATGCACACTCATGGCTGAAAATATTTAGAAAATCTCTATGGAAGGGTGAAGACACCATCCATGGCCCAAGTGCCTGATGGTAGATGGAGAGTAACTTCGCAATGTCCCCATCTGCATAGCTGCCCAAACGTGGTGACTTTACATGTTCTGTTGCTTCTGGCTGGAGCAACCCCTCAGATGTGTGTTCTTCCCCCTTCACCTCATTTAGGGCTGCCCCAGCATCACCTTCTTCCCTTCCTTTTGGGTCGAAACCCTATGGGATGTACCCCTTCCCCAGTACTCTGTAGCCCTTCTCTACTTTTCTTCTTAAATGTCTCACTAAAATATGACCTCAGTACCTTGGAATACATCTCTTTACTCCCTTCATGCCTCACTTTTCTCACACACACACACACACACACACACACACAGAGAGAGAGACACACACACAAAGAACGCCGTAGGAAATCAATCTCCTTTGCCTCTGCATCTTTAGTGCCTAGCACTGTGCCTGCCACCCAGTGACATTCAATACATATTTGTTAAGTTAATAAATAAATTTTTAATGTATGAACAAAAGGCACATTATTCATACATAGTGGAATTCAGATATTAACTTCTATTTTCTTCTAACAAAGAAATAAGGGCCTAAAAGCAACTATATACAATTACGGAGTTAAGTCCAGTCTATTATAGTCTGAATTTTACTTCCATAAACAGTGAGGTCTTGCTGGATCCATGCTGTCAACAAAAAGCAATGACTTTCTACTACCATCTGAGGTCAAGTGTCCCATTGGTCTATGCTGTCTTTTGACTTCCTTCTGACAGGAAAGATATCGCACTATTTCACCGGCCATTCCTCAATGCCAATAAATAATATTCCATGCTGTATGGAGATAGCAGAGCAGGGGTAGGGCTCAGCATTGGTCCACCTCAGGCCACCCCACCTCAGAAGGAGGAAGCCAGCTGGAGACCTGTCATTCCCAGGCACACCCACAATTGTGCATTTCTAATCTTCACATATTTTTTTAATCCATTCAGCATTGATGTGCAGCTATGTAAAACAGTGATTGGGCTTATGGAAGATATGTCTAGATTCCTGTCTCAGCATATGTAGAACTGGAACAAAGTGTCAGTACCATAATGGTGAGCTGCCTATGGGTACAGCTTTAATCTATAAACCTGGCTTTCCTTCCCATCCCAGCCCTGTGCAGGGGTTTGCATTCTTTTTTAACTGGTGAAGCCACTTGACAGATATAGCCCGTGGCAAAAAAAAATAGCCATATCTTAAGGAATAGGTAATTTGCTGTAAATATTTAAATGTTTTGCTAAAATTCAAATAACTGAGCTAATCAAATGAAATAAAATGTGCTTTTGTGACTTTGGAAGCTTTCACTTTTCTGCTAAAAAGACAAAGACGGTTTTGACAAAACTTTTGAAATGGATGGAAGCTACCTTATGATCATTAGCAGAGAAACTTTATTACAGAAAAACGGATTTCTGATAAAGATGATTTAAAGTAATACAAATAACATCAAAAGTAATACACATAACCACTTGTGTTCTGTTTTTATTTAGACATTAATAATAATGATAGCATCCTATACATGCTGCATTCTTGTTCTTAGAGATATTATTTAGCAACAGAGAATCGATAGGGAAGGATGTGAGCTGTTACAGTAAATATGTCTTTTCTGAATGCACACACAAAAAAGAGGCTGTATTGTGCTGTTTCACCGAAGAGGCAAAAGGAAAATCAGCAGGCCCAGGAGAATTTGCTGAGGTTGGTGATGAACTGAACCACAGGCTGCCAAGGCTGCTGTGAACTGATTGGGCATTGCTGGGAAATGAAGTCTAGGACTCTCCTCAGCCCTGGAGTCACTTTGCACCCCAGGAACTTTCTTATTAGACCGTTATCACATTAGCTGCTTCATGGCAGATGGTCCTTAAGTGGCATATCCCCCACGTTGGGCCATATTGCTGAGTGGTGCTCACCCCCTCTCCTCCACTTGGTCCCATCTGTCCAGACAGGTGTTTGTAACATGACTGATGATGCCACTGTGGAACATGTTATGGAAAGTGTCCTCTTTAATTCTTGGCCCTAACCAGCCCATTTCTGTGCTCCTAGAAGAGTTCACTTGAGTGTTACCATCCGTTTTGATTGGAAAAAACCACATTACTAATAATTTTAACAGAAGCAGAGTTGGAGCTCCTGTTAATTATCATTTCACCAAACCAACTGAGACTCAGGACTGCAATTAAAAAGAAATGATCTTCCACGTATAATGGCTTTCACACGGCATGATACTATTAAATAACCATCATTAGCCACTAAAGCATGTACCACCCATTTTCCAGAGCTTTTTCTCTGCCAAGAAATTTAAGACCGAGAATGATCAATGAATGAATCATCAGCATAATAACTGTTGATATAGAACATGCAAATTGGAATCACTTTGAATGATTTAAAAGTGCAGAAGGAATTATTACAAATGATATTATTACCCAGACATTAAAGCTTTTCTTATAAGAATCCCACAGTTCATGTCTTTGCATCTACAATTTATGAGCAAGAAAAGAAAAAGGTAGTATTCATGGGATGCCTTAAAAAAAATAAGGGGATTTCAGGTGATTTTCTAGGTATTGTGTTGGATTCTGGAGACAGAAAAATAAATAAAATATAGATCTTGTTCTCAACAAGTTTATAAGGTGGGACAGCCAAAGCACAAAAATCACAGTACAGTGGGATGAATACAATAATCAAAATCCTCACCTGGTCCAGGATAAGCACAGGAGAGTACAGCTTGTAGGAGAAACTTAAAATAAGGGAAGAAAATCACTACTAAAGAATCCAAAACTTGCTCAATTAGCACTTTGCATTCCTTCCTTCCTGGAAAGATACCCTTTGCTTCTGTCTAGAGAGGTCCCCATTATGGAGGCCCAGAGACGATGATAACTAAAGAAGACAGAGCTGGAGCGCAGGTATTTTGGATGCAGAAAAGAAGCTCTTCCCAAAGTTTTCAAGACTTAAAACATGAGTTGAAAAAGTTTTCAACATGGTAAACAGGTGGTGGGGTCCTCACTTTTCACAGGCCATTGTCTTTAAGTATTGTAGCAACCCCAAGCCTGTATTAATTTTCCCATTTCTTTAGGAAATTATTTACATTGCGTGAGGTCTAAATGGCTACTGTTCTTAGCATAATTTAAAAACTCCAATCCCCATGTTGCTTAGCTCCAAAGTAGGAACAATCAGTTTTGTGTTTTTGCTTTTGTTTGTTCACTGTTGAGTTCACAGATGCAATGAACAAAACACAGCCGAAGTGATTTAGTAACACTGAATGTCTCAATCACATTTTTATTAAAGTAAAATTCACACAATATTCTTAATTTTAGCCATTTAAAAAATACAATTAGGTGGGTTTTGGTGTATAATAAGGTCCAAACACTGTCATTGTCTAATTCTAGAACATCTTCTTCATCTAAAAATATAACTTCCTGCTTAGCGAAGAGTTCTTCCCCGTTTCCTTATTTCCTCAGCCCTTGGCAATCACTAATCTGCCACCTGTCATATAAATGGAATATATATCATATCATATAAATGGAATCACTCAGTATAAGACCTTTTTTGTCTAGCTTCCTTTATATCCTATAATGTCTGCAAGATTCATCTATGTTCTAGCATGTATCAGCACTTCATTGCTTTTGAATGATGAATAATATTCCTTTCCACAAATAAACCACTTTTAGCCTGGCATGGTGGTTCATGCCTGTAGTCCCAGCACTTGGAAGGCTGAGGCAGGAGGATTGTTGCCAGTTCAAGACCAGCCTGGGCTACAAAGTGAGCTCAAGGTCACTCTGAATTGCATAGTGAGACCCTGTCTCAAAAAGACAAAAAAGATAATAAATAAGTAAATAAATAAATTAAATAAACCACCTTTTGCTTATTCATTTACTAATTGATAGTTATTTAGGTTGTTTCTATTTTGGGGCTATTACAACACCCATGTGTGAGTTTTTGTTCTGATACTTTTTTTTTTTCAATTTTGAGGAGTAAAATATTGCTGAGCCATGTGATGATTCCTTTTTATGTCTTTTGAGGAATCATCAAACATTTTTACTAAAACTGCATTAACTTTTACTCCCACCAGCAATGTATGAGTTTTTTACTTTCTCCAATTCTCTCTAACTTTCATTTTCTGTTTTCAAAAATTATTACAGCTATTTTAGTGGGTGCAAAGCAGTATCTCATAGCCCATCTCTTTTAATAGATAAATTGTCCATCACAGAAACCAATTCACAAGCAGAGCGGGCACGCTCATGTCAAACCGTGTTTCTATTTTGTATGTGGAGCCACAATGTAATTGAGAGTATTATTGTACATGTGCTGCAAAGTGAATGTAATGAAATTTTAATGATGAACTACCTTTTACCAAATTCCATCACCCTAGAACCACCATGATCACGTTCAAGGCCTCTGCATGATGACTGTTGACCTACCCGCTCCTGGAAACACAGCCTGATTCTGTAGCCAGTAAGTGGCAGAGGGACATAAGCCATTGTGAGGCTTGGCTAGTAAAATGCTTCTGGGGAGGGGGTGTTGCGGTTTTATTGGGGGTACAGGTTAACCTAATCAGCTTTGATTGTTTCCTCTCCATATGTACTGTATTTTTAAAATAAAAAGAAACATAACTGAAATAACAATTCCCTGCACCACTACAGATAAATTTAATTTATATAAAGTAATGGGTTAAACAGCTTCAGCCATATGAAATTTCAAGTTCCTTCCTAACATTTTACTCATTAATAATTCAGTGTCCTACAAGAGTGTATTATCTTTTATTTTAACCATGGATTGTATCACCAACACACTATGAATTATTCTTTCCCTTTCAAGAACCCTTCCTGTGGGGAATTAAAACACATATGTGTAAATCATTACCTGGACAAAGCAACAGGGCTTTAAATGTTGTAGTTTTGTATTTAATCTGAGCATCCGTGTCTGTAGGCTAGACTGTCTGGTGCAGATAGCTTCCAGGAGTTTAGTTTCTGTTCGCCTCTCCTTAGGGTTAACATACTGAAGTAAGCAAACACTGCCAGTCATTGCACAGTGGGTGCCTGAAAAGAATTTGGGGGGTGGACCATGATTCTCCCTTTGACTGGGTCAACCTGCGAGCCAACTAGAAGCTCAGAATGGTGGGATGTCCCAAAGGTCAGTTTAAAATCATGCTCATTGAAAACTATCTTCTGTCTTTCGCGGAAAACCTTCAATTTCTAGACCAAGTCAGCAAGCTTCAGGGCTGCTAACATCGATGTCCGTCTCAATGGTTTAGGCACGGCGTAAACTAGAGCCGGGTCATACCTCAGGGGCAGTAATATTGCATGGAGAAACCCAAAGGGCGCACCTTTGGTCCTGAGGTTGGTGACAGGTCTGGCCAACTGGTACAGCCAGCCGCGAGTGGATTTAGAGGAGCCTGCGTCCCTCTCGCCCAGACATCTATGGGCTCCTTCCCCCATTCCTACCCCTGCCGCCAACTCTCCAGGGTACAAAGTACAGCCGGAGCCGTGCCTAGCGTGCAGCCCTATCTTTCCCGAGTGAACACCTAGATGGATTTCCTGCTCCGTGCCTGGCACGTTCCGGAGGGAGCCTCCGGCTCCTCCTGAGCTCCTAACCGCGCGTCCGGATTTCTACAGTCGGTACTCCTAGGGGAGGCAGGGGGCTCTAGGCACCACGAGCTTTATCGAGAGACTGGCAGCGGGTTCGTTCAGACCTCTGAACCCCCCTTGTCCTCCCAGAGCTGCCGTGCGCGCTGCAGCTCAGAATCCCCTAAAGCATCACTGTGGCTCTTCCTGCTCATTGCGCTTACGGCTTAGGATCAGTTCCCACGACTCCGAGAGTATTCGCGTGGGCACTTGCGCTGGGGCCGAGCCCCTGGGAGTTGGACTGCGCGGAGAACGTCAGCGCGCCGCCAGACCACATGCACTTTGCGCTGGGCACCTACGCGTCGGTCTGGAGGTAGAGCGCCTTGGGAAGGAGGCCTTTAGCTGCCTCAGCAGGTCGGAAGGGCTGGGCGAGCGGGGGTGAGAGGTGGGTCCCGGAAAGCATCCCAGAAGCGGAGCTAGGGTTCTCCCCTGTGGAGGGGGCAGCAACTGAGGGAAACTGAGACGAACTCCAAATATCCAGGTTTGGAGTTCCTTTCACCCTTTGCTTTGGATAGGAGCGGGGTGGGGTGGGACAGAATTTACACCTTAAGCTTCAGCTACCCTCCAGGTAGGAGAGACACTTCCCTGGTCCCTCTGAGGGATGCGTAAAGGTGTTGTGAGGGGTCACTTAAGGTGCTCGTCTAATTGAGCCTGTAGGAGAAAAAAAATGGGGGAGGGAGAACAAACCACCTGGGCACACCAGCCCCCCCTTCGTAGTTGCTGACGCGCTGGTGGTGCCTATTAATCATTCACCAGTGCAGAGCTGCGCCAGTTAATGGCCGTGCCGTGCCGGGCACCAGCCCCTCGGCCGCTTCTCCAAGCTCCGGTGTGCCCAGACGCCCCGGAGCGGCCGGAGGCAGCGCGCAGGCAGCCGCGGGGCGATGCGCCCCGCCGGCGCTGGTAGGAGCTGCGTTCTCCGCCACCGCTGCGGTCTACCCCGAGGCGCCAGGTGGCTGTGAGCCGCAGGCTCCCGGCCGGGTGTCTAGGGAGGGCGCGGGCAGAGGGGGCGCGAGAAGAACGCCCCGGCGCCCGCACCCCACCAGCCCTCGTCAGCTGGGATGTTCCCCAATGGCACCGCCTCCTCTCCTTCCTCTTCTCCCAGCCCCAGCCCGGGCAGCTGCGGCGAAGGCGGCTGCAGCAGGGGCCCTGGGGCCGGCGCTGCGGACGGCATGGAAGAGCCTGGGAGAAACGCGTCCCAGAACGGGACCTTAAGCGAGGGCCAGGGTAGCGCCATCCTCATCTCCTTCATCTACTCTGTGGTGTGTCTGGTGGGGCTGTGTGGGAACTCCATGGTCATCTACGTGATCTTGCGCTATGCCAAGATGAAGACGGCCACCAACATCTACATCCTCAACCTCGCCATTGCCGACGAGCTGCTCATGCTCAGCGTGCCCTTCCTGGTCACCTCCACGTTGTTGCGCCACTGGCCTTTCGGCGCCCTCCTCTGCCGCCTCGTGCTCAGCGTGGACGCGGTCAACATGTTCACCAGCATCTACTGTCTGACCGTGCTCAGTGTGGACCGCTATGTGGCCGTGGTGCACCCCATCAAAGCGGCCCGCTACCGTCGCCCCACCGTGGCCAAGGTGGTGAACCTGGGCGTGTGGGTGCTGTCTCTTCTTGTCATCCTGCCCATCGTGGTCTTCTCACGCACCGCGGCCAACAGCGACGGCACGGTGGCCTGCAACATGCTTATGCCCGAGCCCGCCCAGCGCTGGCTAGTGGGCTTCGTGCTGTACACATTCCTCATGGGTTTCCTGCTTCCCGTCGGGGCCATCTGCCTGTGCTACGTGCTCATCATCGCCAAGATGCGCATGGTGGCCCTCAAGGCCGGATGGCAGCAGCGCAAGCGCTCGGAGCGCAAGATCACCCTCATGGTGATGATGGTGGTGATGGTGTTTGTCATCTGCTGGATGCCTTTCTACGTGGTGCAGCTGGTCAACGTGTTCGCTGAGCAGGATGATGCCACGGTGAGCCAACTGTCCGTCATCCTCGGCTACGCCAACAGCTGCGCCAACCCCATCCTCTATGGCTTCCTCTCGGACAACTTCAAGCGCTCTTTCCAGCGCATCCTGTGCCTCAGCTGGATGGACAACGCCGCGGAGGAGCCCGTCGACTACTACGCCACCGCCCTCAAGAGCCGCGCCTACAGTGTGGAGGACTTCCAGCCCGAGAACCTGGAATCTGGAGGCGTCTTTCGTAATGGCACCTGCACTTCTCGGATCACTACGCTCTGAGAGCCTGGGCCTGAGCCGAGGAAGGGAGAGAACGATGCAAGGGAGGCTGAGTGCGAAGCAGTGTTGTCTGCAACGGAGCCTGGGTGCGGTGGGGGTACCCTGGGGCCAGCCAGGCTCCTTCGCCCCTCGGGTGGAGGGACCTAGGAGAGCCTCGCGAAGACCAAGGTAGAACTGAGAGTTTTGCTTACAGATTGCAAAGGCTTTCTGGCCGCCTCCTCCTGTCTCCCACTCACGGCCGGTTCCTCCTCTGCGCTTGCTGCTCCTCACCCTTTCCCCTCTACATCCCCTAACTTCAGTCCTTTCCCCGTCCTGCCTGTGCACAGAACCCACTCAACGCCGCTGCTGTCGGTCCGCTGCCTCTGCTGCCGCTACTTCTTTTGGTCTACACTGTTCCTTGGTTGCGGCCACGAGTTTCTCTCGGGTGGGTTCCCGGCCAACCCCCAGCCCCGCCTGGACGCGCTGGCCCGCTGGTCACGCTCTACCCGGTGCTCCTCGCAGTGATTGGGAAACTGCCGCTCTCCTTTTGGGGAGCTTTATTTGAAGGCAAGGCAACCTGAGACTGAACTAGGCAGACTTAAACTTTGAGAGAAGTTGCACTCAGAAATGAACCGGGCAGCGTCCTTCCCTGGCACCCTCCACAGCCCCTACTCCAGAGCCAGGTGCTTAGCAGCAAACGGGTCTGTGGTTTGCACCCCAGACAGGCTCTGTGCGATCCACCCCCTCCATCCCCTTGAAGCAAAAAGGAGCTTGAGAACAAGTCTTTGTAGAAAATCCCCGGGTTAAAGAATGTGTGCCATAGGAGCCAGCCTCCTTCCTGGCCCGGAAGGGCCTCTCTGCTTCAAAACTCCTTTCTAGAGCATCTGTGTCCAGGGGTAGGAGAAGAACACTTTCCTAGGTAGAGACACTGCAGCCAAGCAGCCCCCTTCCCAAATTTCTTGAGGTGCCGACCTGACCTGAGAATTACAGCACCTTGGGTTTCCTGCTGCGGTTCAGGTCTGCAGGGACAAGGAGTCGGAGATCTGGGTGACATGTTAGAGCCTTGGCCCACGTTGGCCATGTGACCGCAGGCTGCAGACTGGAGTTGCAGTCTGTCTGGCCTGTGAGGGTCGCTGCCTTTCAAGCGGTGCCTAATTAAGTTCCTTTCTTGTTTGATGTATTTATTTATTTATTTATTTGTGGTGTTGGAAAATGCGTTTCCGCTTTCCCTCTCTGCCCTTGCCTAGCTCAGGCATTTTCTTGGGGGACCCAAAGGGTCACAGTGGAGTGAAAATGGAAGAAACTCTCCTCACTCCAAAGGCCTCCTCAGATCTTTTCCCTGCTGGACCTTATCTTTCCCTCCAGTTTTTCTATCTTCGCTGTGTCCAGTGAAACTTGGAGATTTTTCATATTTTTCTTATTGTAGCTGCTTGTCTTATAATAATAAAATAAATGACAATGGGGGCTAGCTTCCTCTCTATGCAGTGAAAAGCCCCGAACTCCTAGATTTCCAGGAGACATGTAAGGGGAGCGTCACCCTACACGTCAGTTCTGTGTGTGTGGGTATGTATGTGTATACTCACGTTACATATATTTGTCTATCTGATCCCACCGTCATGAGTCCATGAAACAATTTCAAGTATAGCCACTAACAGTGACAGGTGTGATCTGGCTGGAAAACTTTCAGGTTTAGGGATGTGAATAGCACGCTACCTGGACCTGAGAAATCTAATTCAAAGACTAATCATGACTGAGAATGTCCCTACTTTTTCTAGGTTCCAGCAGAAACGATCCTTGCAATCCAGTTTACATAGTCACAACATTTTGAGAACTCTGGAAGTGAAATGATTTGTGCTTATGTTTAATCTTGCCAACTACATTGGAAATCTGAGCAGGGCAAGGACGAACAATTTTACTTCTTCGTATTTCTTGTGTTGCTTAATATGCTGGCTTGTACATAGTATGCACTAGATACATGTTTGTTGTTTGATTGTTGAAATAAGTCAGAGTGTATTACAATGATCTGGAGATAATAATCTGGGATTCTCAGGTTCTCTATTGACATGATACACAGTGGTAGAACTTGCTCTAGAAAAAGATGTTTCCTGTATATTTGTTTCAACATTGTGCTTTTCCAAAAGCAGTAAACAATGTCTCTAATGTTTAGTTTAAATAACTAATGAACAAATATCCTTTTGATCAGAAGTCTGAAAGTTTAGATTTGTCCCTTAATAATACTATATATTATTACTCTTTTGGAAAATAGATTTTTAATGTTTAAGAACAGTGGAATTTACAAAATGAAATTTTGATCATCCTCTTAACAGGAGACCAATCTAGTGCTCTTAACCTGTTATCATTGTAATACTAACTAAATAAACAGATGTATGATGCTATTGCATCTTCTGACTGCTGCGTGAATTTTACTATTTTAGTGGATAATTGAAAACCACATACACATACACACATACAGAAACTGAATTGACTTGTATTTCACTTAAAGTTTAGAGAAAAAGATTTCAGATTACCTTTGAAAATTTTATTAAGATTGCAGTTATTTCCTTTAAAGAAAATTGTTTTGAGAGAGAGAAACAGAAGTCAGTATGAATAAGAAACAATGCCCTGGGTTGCATTCTTGTCACCAAACCAAGCAGACAATATCTCAATCTTTAGCAGATTAAATTAGTGTCTGACTTCATTTATGACCTCAGACTTTGTTATTGGAGCTAAGTAATTGCTGATTTGTATTTGGAGAAAGGATAATGATAGGGAAAATATTTCTTGAAAACGTTGCAGATTGTAGTGGTTGAAAAAAAACAAGAAAATCAGATCGAAACATGAGAAACATAAGAGAAAAGGTATTTTATGCTTTGTACACTGATAGCTATTTCCATCTTGGAAGAATATAAGGCACAAGGGGAACAGTTTTAAAAGACTTTAATCTTTACAGTAGTTTTATTTTCATAGCAGAATGAACAGAAAGAAATATTTTCCAAGTAGATGATAGCAGCAATTTTAGGACCAGAGTGGCAGGTGGAGACTTCAAATGCTCGTAACTCCAAGCTAAGTAGAGTGGTATGCATTATCTCAGTATGACAAGAATGATTGAACGTTTTATAATTTTATAAAGCTATAGCAAAGTGACAAATGGAAAATTAAACTTCCAACTTATAGTGGTAAAGAAAGTACAGTTTGAGATTTTATTTTATTTTAGTTTTGGTGCTAGGGATAGAACCCAGGGCCTTGTCCGTTCTAAGCACGTCTCTATCACTGAGCTACAATTGCAATCACTACTTTTGTATTTTTTATTTAATTGATCCAAACATTATTACAAGTACTTTTCTTGTGGTTAGCTGAGAGGGAAAAAAATGTAACAAACTTACAAAATCCAACCAAACTATTTGCTTATTTATTTATTTATTGAGCTGTGCTTGAGATCAAACCCAGTATCTCTCGGGAACTAGGCAGGCGCTCTGTCTCTGAGCTAGACCTCCAGGTCCTGAGCTAATAATTTCAAGAGCTACATTTTTCAATTTCAGAGCTTCATTTCAGTAAGTTTGAACACTCAGCTGGCTTTCTCTTGTATTTTTGTCACCTGTAGAATGAAATTAGAATGAATGTGAGGAAGTTTTACGTATCCTAATCAAGCAAGGAATTAGGTGGAGTCCTTGGGAAAAAGACCTTATCTGTCTTTTGCTCTCTAAGGCCACGTCACTTGTGGGCTTTGCTGTTTCCTGGGTATAATTTGATGAAACGGCAGCAGCCAGAGACTGTGACAGGACTTCTCATTTTGGTGAGGTCTGCGCCTGAGTTCCCGGAGGACAGCAGCCCCTGTATCTTCCATGGTCTTGGACAGCCCACCAGCCTACTGGACTACCAGTCCCTGCTGAGGAGTCACTTCAACCTGCCATTGCCACCCCTGGTGAGCCTGTGGGTTCACTGGTTTGACAGGACTTAGAGGTAGCTCAGATTAGTGGCCCTTAGGGTCTCCTCTGATCATGTCACCTTCTTTTCACATGGCTGCCTGTGCTGTATCTCTAATTACCTTTTCCAACCTCACTTATTAAAGCATTTCACACTTCCCACATCACCTTTACACTAGAGAAAAACCACAGAAGTTGAGTACTTCTGTCTTAGCTCTTCATCTGTTAGAGCAGGAACATTTATGTAGCAAATCCTCACCTCCCAACCAGACATGCACACCAACCCACACACACGTCTAATTTCCCAGCATTTGTATATTTAAACAAGTTTTTTATCCTAAGACCATGAGTCTGGTTTCAGAGTAAGAGACTAATATGAAACATGATTTATAGAGGAAGTTAAAATGTATCTGCTTAGCATCTCTGAACTATTATCATGCCTGTAAGTGACCTCTGGTTTCCCAGAGTAGTATCCCCCAGGCCATCCTCTTACACGATGCCCACAGGAAAGAATCCTATTTTAAAACTTTGATGATTTATTCATTTTAACCTGATCATTGATCAGATGTTATGTTGCTTTTTCCTGAGACAAACAACAGGAACTTTCCCTGGAAAATGCATTTTTAAAAATTGTAATATATTTCAAACCTATGCTAAATAAATTGATACTATGTAAAACTTCTTTATTTTTAAATTTTTAATTTTTTATTTTATGGAAAAAAGTAAAACAAAATTTCATAACAAGATGATAGAACAATATTTAATACATTGCTTATTATTATCTTTAGTTAATAAGAGTTCATAAAATCTTATTTTTACTATTTTAAATAATGTTGTTCCTATTTCCACTAGACTAATCTACTAGTAATAAAGTCCAATGTTTTTCTGCTTTTCTTACCAATCCAAAAAAACAAAATTCTTCAATCGGTATAATTGCAAATCTTCCTTTCCTATGAATGAAGAGACACTAATAGTATAACTAACTGGCATTTTTTCTCTCTTTTCCCTTCTTTATTTTCTCCTTTAGTCCATTCTACTCCCTTTTTCCTTTTTAACAATTTCTTCCCATTTCACAATATCTATTGTACATTTTAAACCTTATTTACTCTTTCAATTTCTCACACCTGGGAGACAATTGATGTTTACACCCGTGAGTCTTTTTTACCTCATTAATGTGTATGGTCTCAAATTGCATCCATTTGCCTATAAAAGTCTCAAGTTTATCTCTTTTTTGGGGGGTGGCTAGATAGTACTCCATTGTATAAAAATACCATATCTTTTTTTAGCTGTTTCTCAGTTGATGGGCATTTGGGTTGTTTTCAGGATTTAGCTATTACAAATTATTCAGCTATAAACATTAGTGCACGTGTATCACTGTGGTATGATGTTTTTAATGCTTCTGGGAAGATATCCACAAGAGGAGTAGCTGGGATAAATAGAACCCCAAATACTAGCTTTCTAAGGACTCTCCATACTGATTTCCATGGTGGTTGCACAAGTTTGCACTTCCACCAACAATAGAGAAGCTTTCTTTTTTCACCACAGCCTCCCCAGCATTTGTTATTAGTTTATTTCTTGGTGATAACCATTCTTTCTGGAGTGAGATAGAATCTCAGTGCTGTGTTGATTTGCACCTCTCAAATGACCAATGCTGTTGATCATTTTTCATATTTGCTATTTTTGTTTCTTTATCTGAGAAATGTGTATTCATCTCAGATGTCCATTTTTGGAATGGGTCTTTGAATTTGGGGTTCTGACTTTTTTCAATTCTTTATATATTCTAGATAGATTTTTCTGAGAGACAATTGGTTAAAACTTCTTCCCAATCTATGGATTGTCTTTTCACTCTGTTTGGGTCCCAGTTGTTGATTCTTTGAAGTATGTCCTGTGCAGATTGTTCATGAATTTTCTGCCTACACCAATTTCTTCAAGATTTCTACCTAATTTCTCTTCCAGAAGATTGAACATTTGTGTTTTAATATTTAGATCTTTAATCCACTCTTACTTTAGTTTAGTGTATGGTTATCAACATGGATCTAGTTTTATTCTTTGGCAAATAGAAAGCCAGTTTTTCCAGAGCCATTTATTAAAGAGGCTATCTTTCTTCTGGTGAACATGTTTGGCTGCTTTGCCAAAGATAAGGTGGCTGCATGTGTTTGTAGCTGTGGCTGCATCTTCTAATCTGTTTCACTGATCCTCAAGTCTGTTTTTCTTTTTGTTTGTTTGTTTCTTTTTTTGCCAGTACCATGCTGACTTTATTACAGCAGCTTTGTAGTATAATTTCAAGACAGGGATTGTGTTGTCTTCTGCCTTGCCTTTTGTTTTGGCCCAGAATTACTGTTGTTATTACAAGACTCTTCAATTCCAAAAGAATTTTAGGAATTTTCTCTGGTTCTGTGAGGTATATTAATGGGATTTTGATTGGGATTTCATTGAATCTGTATAACAATTTTGGGAGTATAGAGATTTTCACTGTGTTAGTTCTTCATATCCATGAGCAAGTGATATCTTTACATTTTCTGATATTCTCTTTTGATCTCATTTTTCAGAGTATTGTCAATTTCAATGTATAGATCTTTTAGTTCTTTTGTTAGATTGATTCATAAGTATTTTATTTTTTTGGATGCTATTGTGAGAGGTATAGTTTCTCTAATTTTTCTCTCAGTGAGTTTGTTGTTTGTGTAATGGAATGCTATTGAATTTTGAGTGTTGACTTATATCCAGCTATGTTACTGAATTTGGTTATTAAATTTAGAAGTCTTCTGGTGGAGTGTTTAGGGACTTCCACATAAAGCATCATGTCCTTTGTGTATAATGATAATTTAAGTCTTTCTTTTCTTATCTTTATTCCTTTTATTTTTCTGTCTTATCTAATTGCTCTGGATAGTGTTTCCAGAACTACAGTGAATTGGAGTGGTGATAGTGGACATCTCGGTCTTGGTTTTGATTTTAGAGCAAAAGCTTTCAGTTTTTTTTTCATTTAGAATGATGTTGGCTGTTGGTTTGTCATAGATGGTTGTTATCAGATTGAACTAAATATCATCTATTCTGATTTTCTGTAGAGTTTTTATCATGAATGAGTGTTGGACTTTGTCACAAGCTTTTTCTGCATCTATTGACATGATCATGTGATTTTTGTCTTTGGCTCTGTTGATATGGTGTATTACATTTATTGACTTGCATATGTTCAACCACCTCTGCATTCCTGGGATGAATCCCACTCAGTCATAGTCATGGTGTATTTATTATCTTCCTGATTTGCTGTGTTCTGTTTGCTAGTATTTTATGGAGGATTTTGGCATCTATATTCGTTAAGGAGACTGGCATGTAGTTCTCTTTTTTGGTTGAGTCTTTCTCTGGTTTTGGTTTCAGGGTAATAGTTGCTTCCAGGAATGAGTTAGGGAGTAATGCTTCCTTTTCAACTTCAGTAAAGAGTTTGGAGAGTATTGGCATTAACTCTTCCCTAAATTTCTTGTAGAATTCAGCAGTAAATCCATCAGGACCTGGGGTTTTCTTTATTGATAAGTTTTAATTATATTTTTAATTTTATTGGCTGATACTGTGTTATTTAGAATGTTCATATCTTCTTGATTCAGCTTTGGTAATTCATACATGTCTAGGAATCTGTCCATTTATCTGTGTTTTCTTAAATAAAACCTCTTTGGTACTAAGGTTATATATATATTTTTTTTTCTCACAACTGATTCAATCTCTTTTTCATTCCAAATTACCAAATCAGAGGTTACTTAACTGAATTGGTTAATAGTGTTCACTGCTACAGTGGTGAAAGCTTACAAATTACACCATTGTAAAGTCTATACTGTTGACCTTTTGAGTTACATTGAGCTAATGAGAACCTCTTTCACATATGCAGACAAATACCACACTTCCCACCCAATAAATTCCAGTTTATTGGCTTTATGACTCACCTGGCAGACAGGCCCTGCATTGTGACGTGGTTTCCCTAGAGGAAGGTAGGTAGAGAGATAACATTGTAAGACAATATTTATTATTTTATTGACTATCTGGTGACAGAGTATTATAGGAAGCAGGTATGTAAAAAGACTATGTTGTAAGCTATCAGACACAGGCCAGCTTCTGATTTTAACTATAAAAGAGAAGGAAGATGTTTCTGAAGCAATGGCAAAGATAAAGAGGCCTCTGAACTGAAGTAACCAGTTCAAACTAAAATAAATAAAAAACATATGTTTGTCAAACTGCTGGGAAGAGAGGAGTGTCACCTTAAAGGGAGATGTGATTTTAAATAAAAGTCTTTTACTGAAATACTCATTATGATGATAAGCTAAATTATTATCAAATTATATATGAAGCTCAATCTTAGCCAAAAGCTAGAAAGATTATACCCATTTAAGACTGAAACCATAGGCATGCCACCATAGTTTCTTTGAATAATAACAAACTTAAAACTCAGAAATAAATATTTCTTTAAACTAGATTTTCAAGCCTTCAATTTTCAGTGGAAAATATAGATAAAAGGGAGTGAGAAGTGGTAAATGCTATCAGCTAATAAGCTGTCTCTTTAGAAAATTTAACTCTAACCTGTCCTCAGTGCTGATGTAACAGGAACTATTACAGATTAAGACTCTGGTACTCTTAGCTTTAGCTTTAAGAATTTAAGAAAGACTGACCATGTATTGGATTCTACTTGGAAAGCATCATGTTAGGTAGAGGAAAACATTGTGGAAATATTATGTACAGAAATGCATAATGTACAGTTCTGACTTGTGCAGGAATAATATCTATTTCACACTTAAATTTAAGAGAGAAACTCAAGACATAGGTAAGCAGGATAATATTGTACAATAGAACATATGACCTGCATGATTATTTTGGGAAACAGTGTCTCAAATATTGATGAACAGTATCTCTCAATGTAGTCTTTCTGTCTCTATTACCCTTCAACAATAAATCTAGTTAATATTATTAGCAATGGCAACATGTCTATTTAAAGTCAATAATTAAATTAAACATTCTGATTTATATCCAATGAGCCACTGTAACTAGTAAATGAAGCAGATAACTGTCTTTTTCAAAAGACTGTCAAGTCTCTGTGTATAAGCTCTGGTAGTTGAAATTACAACATACATATACATAATATACACATAAAGTAATTTAAAAAGATATTAAGAAATTATTGGTAGAATAAACCTTCAATTTTTTGCCACTTTGTCCTTTAAGGTTCAATTTCTACATCTTCTCCTTACTCAGTACTCTGTGTTTTATAACTTTTCCCACTTTTCTAGTAAAGATCTCATAATAGAGATCTTTCCTATGGTTTAGAGCTTGTATAATTGACAAGATATTATTCTTTGAGATTATTCTTTTATTCTCTGAAGCAACATTTTAAAATAAGAATATTATATCAAGACATTAGACAGCACTGTCCTTGAAATAACATCTTCTAAGACAAACATTTCACAAGTGGTCTATAAGTGCTACATCAGAAATGCCAGAAAGCTTATAAAAATGTGTATTCTTTATTCTCCTTTAAAAAATTTTGATTCATTAGGTCTACAATGAAACTTGATACTTCCAATTTACACAAAGGCTTGAGAACAGTTTAAGTGTTAAAAAGTGGTGCTTGCCCTCAGCAGGATTGGCTCTGCATTATTTGTTTTGATGTGAAGCAACTTAATCTTCATGGTGTATATATTGTACCACTTGTAAGGTCAGAATAATGGCACACTTTCTGTAGGACTGCATGTCAAATGCCAAATCAATCAGAGATTTTTATAGTGGTAATGAATAAAAACAAGTAGCACACATAAGTAAAAAAAATCTTGAGAAGATATGGTTTCAGGGTGTACTTGATACATAATTCACTAGAAACTATTTTAGTCTTTCTCATCATCTCTGACTTCTGTTCTGCCACGTTGGTTCCATCTTCAGACTGGATATTTCTTTGCAATTAATTATAATATAGATAAAGAAAGTGAAACATCTTTCCAAGTTCATATTTCCAGAGGAAATAGGGCATATTCTTTTGAATTACACTGAGATCATTTGTTTGTGGGGAGACACTCTTTCATGGATCCTCCATACAATTCACTGAGTATGCCAAGTTTGTGAGGACCTTAGTGGGAATTTCTATCTACTTTGATGACTATTCAATGTGATGTTTACAGGAGGCATTTTTGAACCATCAGGTATTGTCTCTTTCAAAAGCAAAGAGACGTTTTGAATATTCCTTGCTATAAAGTGGTGGTTTCCCCAAAATCAGTGTCCCTAAGGTGTGACATAAGCCCACTGCTTCATTGAAACCATTTGCCTCATACTGTATCATCTATAAAGGTAACTAATACAAATTGTGTGTTTTTTGGTTATTCTATTAGTGATGAAGTTCTTTTCTCTGACCCTAGAATCTTGAACCTTCTGTACATCTATGAACAGCAACAAACTAACTTAGTAGTTTTTAAGTAAGATAAATAAAATTCCAGATTCCAACTGTAGCTACTATTATACTCATTAACAAGACCTAATGAGTTGGTTAGGCCAGGATGTTTGTTATAGTTCGTGCCTAGATGTTCCCCCAGAGTCTCATGCAGTCTTAGATGGAGCTTTTTTTAAGAGGTGGCTGAATCTACAGTGTTGTGCTGGGATTAAGGATGTGTAATTAGTAAATCAATCTGCTGATTGGTTCTGGCTAGGATTAAGGTGTGAGTGCTACACCCACCTTAGGGCAGGTAGCTTGCAGACAATATAAGGGACAGAAAGGGGCTTTGCTTCTCTTCCCTTGCTTGCTTTAGCTGTCTTCTGACACCATGAACTGTTTCTTTTCTGGGATGCTCCTCTGCCAAGCCACTCTGACTAGGACCCAGCTGATTATGGACTGAAACCTCTACAAATTATAAGCTAACTAAACCTTTCCTCCATTAACTTTAGGTATCAGGAATTTGATCTCAGCAACAAGATAAAAGTAACTAAAACAATGCTATATGATGCACTCTTGGAGCTGGGAGTGTCAGTTTCACCCAGAAGTGGGAAAGAGGCAGAGCAGATCTCTTCTCAGCTCTTTCTTTCCAGTAGTGGTTCATAGTAGGTAATGAATTACATGTTGTGTGGCAAAAATAAATTAATTTAAATGAAAAAATTAAATAAGCATCATCTAAAACTGGTGTGCATATATATATATATATACCAAGACCTCAATAATCACACATATTATTAATCATTATTAATATTCTGCATGATGAGGTAGAGAGTTGAGATGATTCAGATTTTAAAGTGCATGTACTTAATCTAGACACATAATTAATTTTGGTCACCTTAAATAAACAAAATTTACTCATTTCTTTGCACATAAGTTACCTGAAAATTAAACACAATACATTTTAATTATGTAATATATTATTCTATCATAAATAATATTACTGTTGCTATTTATGTGGAAAATTCAAAATATACTACAAATACTCAAAGGATTTTGAACTAGAAACTGACAGAATGACATGACTTCAAGAAAATCACTTTGTGGATCAGATTTTTAAAAATGGAATAAATAGAAGTCTCAATTAGTAAATGTATTATATTTTCATAAGATTGATGACATTATTCAAATACCTATAAAAATAAAAATGAGAGGTGTTATGGCTTGAGTCTGGATGTCCCCTCAAAGCCTCATGCAGTCATCTAGAATTTGTGATTAATTCATGATCCAATGCTGGGATTATGGATGTGAGTGCTACATACAGTAGTACCCTAGGGTGGGTGTGGCTTACATACAATATAAGGGACAGAAAGAGTCTTCTCTCCATTCTCTTCCCCTTTTGCTCTTGTTGCTTTTTCTGCTTTCTGATGCCAAGAAAGCTTGTCCCTGTACAATGCCACCCTAAGTTGGAGTCAGATGAATATTGACTGAAACCTCCACAAACTGTGAGCTAAATAAATTTTTCCTTCCTTAATTTTTAGTGTTGGATATTTTGTCTCAGCAAGGAAAGAAAATGCCTAAATCACTGAGCACTCTGAATCCAATTCTGAGGAGCAAATTCTTTATGCTGCCATCATTCTGGAACCTGATGTGACTGTCACCATTTTGGAAGCTGGTGCAGCCCTTGCTGCAATCTAGAACATGGTGCTGTGACTTTCTCCTCAAAGCAATGTCTTTCACTTTTGCAGTTTTGAGGCTGTAAAAGGTGGAGTCCTGTTGCTTCTTGTGATTCACTCAGGCCATCTTTTGTATTCTGCTGTTCTTCTTCAGTAATGGAGACCTCCTCAGATCTATCTTTGCAGTTTACTGGGGCTTCCTTTCTGGCCAAACTCACAATACTTTAAATAATCCTGTTGGGCTCCTTTCTCTTGATTCTCAACATAAATCTGGCTAAAAACCCCCAGCAATAGCCATGGTATAGCTTGAACATTACACTGCCTTGAAATTTTTTCTGCAAGATTAGTCTTTCACTCTTAATCTCAGTCTTGGGCAAAATCTCTGGACAAAAAAGCAAAATGCAGGTGAACTTTTTGTCAACTCCTAATATACATTGTCTAAATTCCAACAATCAGTGCAGTCCTTCTTCCCAGCAGAAACCTCCCAACCCTGGTCTTTACTGGCAGGATTTATATCAACCTTCTGGACTATTGAGTTCTAACCAGAATCTCCCATGCAGAACAGCCTAAGGCATTCCAGCTCTACTCTTTCAGGCAACATCTCTGAACCTTTCCAAATTCTTCCCATGAGCCATTCCCAAAGGCTCTTGAACTGTATAGTTAGGTACAATCATGGCAAGGAGCCCACTTCTCTGTTACCAAATTCTGTGTTGGTTACTTTTCTCTCATTGCTAGGACAAAATACCCAGGACCCAAAATGAAGGAAGGTTTAGATAGCTCACAGTTTGTGGAAGTTTCAGTCTATACTCAGCTGGCTCCAAGGCAGAGTAGTTCATGGCAGAGGGCAATAGTTAATGGTGGCAGAAGACAATGAAAGCAATCTTATTTTCCTTTTTTAAGTCCTGCATCACTTTCACTATTTTGCTTTGATTGGATTTATTCTGTTTTATTTTGTTTGGTTTTATTCTCATTAAGATACACTTTTGTTCTTTTCTTTTGATAGGTTTTATTTTACTTTGTTTTGTTTGATTTTATTATATCTGATGGTAGGAATAGCTATTTTGAAGAAAAAAGAGACATTGTGGTAGCCATTGTTGATTTCTTATTATCCTGTTTTGAAGTCCTATATTGCTTTCCTTTTTCTGTTCTGACTAGCTTTATTCTGGTTTTTTTTTTTGGTTTGGTTTTATCCTCTTTTTTAAAAAAGCAACAAGAGCAAAAGGGGAGGAGCACAGCAAAGACTCTTTCCATCTCTTATATTGTATATAAGCTACCCACTCTAGAAGCCTGTTCCCATGACTGCATAAGACTTTGGTGGGACATCCAGACACAAACCATAACAATAGATTTGAGCATGGTGGTGAAGTAGGAAAGAAGCAATAAAAACCAAGTGGAAAAGTGACAAAGAAATTGAGCTTTTAAAATTGTACTAACTTCAGCTTCAAAACACAGAAGTTATTCAAACTTTTTTACTTTCAGGAAACTTGCTCAAAAAAAAATCCTAAAGATCTGAAAAATAATAAGCCTGAATAAATGTGAAAATCTTGGCTCTGGCAAGGAAGCAGCAATATTTGTGGGCACCATATCTTGACTTCAAACACATGTGGATGCTTGTATCATACTCTGCTGGACAGTAAGAATACACATTCTATATCATGCATCTGAAGACACTCACTTAAACATATTCAACTCTAGCCCGTTGTGCAGCTAGTTTCTCTGAACACCTGCATGCTCTTCTGGACTGCATTCTAAAATCTCTGTCTCATAAAACCTCTGGTGTCTCTTAGTGACACACCCTGAAAATTCTTTTTCTGTGATGAGACTCAGGAACTCTGCTTTAAAAAGAGTGGGTTATATTCCTTGTTTCAGTCCCTGGGATCCTCAAACATAGCCTGGTCATAGTGGCACATGTCTATAATCCCAGCATTTAGGAGGCTGAAGCAGCAGGATTTCAAGTTCAAACCCAGCCTGGGCAATTTAGCAAAACCCTATTTCATAAATAAATAAATAAGAAAATGTTGTGGCCTCTGAGTTCCATATCTAGTACTGTAAAATAAAATATTAAAAGTTGATAAAGCATGCTTGATGTTACATACAGCACAGTGCTAAGCATATTAAAGATGGCATTGAAATAAGAAACATTATGAGCAAAACAGGAAGTGATGTCCAACAGTTTGAACGGGCTAGATATGAAGCCACACTTTTATCATTAGCACTTAAGAGGAAAGTTTTCTTTAAGTACAATTTTTAATGATAGAAATTAGGCAGCCCATTACAGCAAAGAGAGGTGCTGATGGTGAGTAAAATAATAACCAAATAAGGTTACTTTCATTTTACTGTGTGTTATCCCAAAATATGTGTGTCAAATATTTTGGGATCTGAAATATTGTTGTGAAGATAACCCATTCCCATGAATTAGACTGACAGTTTCAGTTCCCCTCAGATTTCATAGCAGTTACATAAAAATGTCAGTAACCAGGGTTTAAAATATAGCATCAGGGCAGGCAGGAATGGAAAGAGCATTAACAATTACTGGTATTTACTGTGTAAGTGACACAGTTTCTACATGTTCTAAATGCCCACTCATTTAGCCATCTGCAAGATGCCTGTGTAAGAGAAATTTTTACTTTTCTTACAAGAAAGGAGAGAGAGACAAATACAGAAGGAGAGGGAGAGGAGAGAAAAGAAGGGAAAAGGAGAGGGAAAAGGAGAAATAGGTATGAGAAGGGAGAAGAGAGAGAAAGAGGGAGAGGAGGAGGAATATGGAAAGGGAGAAGGAAAGAGGGATGAAAAATGAAAAGGGAGAAGAGAGAGTGACAGAGACAAAGACACAGAGGGAGAGGCAGAAGGAGAAGGAGAGATAAAGATGAGAAAGGAGAAAGAGAGAGAGAAAGAGACTCTACTAATACTCTATACTGTATGAAAGGTGTAAGTAGCAGAACTATAACTGGACACCAGACTTATTTAGTCCCAAGAACCAAGACCTTCATATCAGTTAATATCCTCTTAAATGGTGTACAGATTCTTTTCTACAAACTACATAAAAGTTGGAAAAGTTGGACTATTGTTTCCAAATTTACAAATCATAGTGACCAAAACTAAAATAAAATACAATTTGTGCCTCAAGGAAAATAATTGTTAAATACAAAGGAAACCATACTATTCCTTCAGAGATAAGATTGCCTATGAAAACACAGTTTCACTCCCGAGTCAAGTGTGCCCTTCTCTCAGGAATGGCACATGATGCACATGAGGCCGTATCATACATGTCTCCCCACAATGAGGAAGATACCACAGTTAAGTGATTAATAAATGGGACCAGGATCAGAATTCATGGTTTAGAATCCTGGCTTTGAAAATCACTGGTTATTTCACTATGCACACGGTATTATCTTTTCATGCATCATAACTCTTAACTGAACAAGGAGAACTAAAATAAGTTCTGCCCCATAATGTTAGCAAAGTTATATAAGTCCTTTTTAGCATTTTTACCATAATAATCTTCTTCGTCTAACAAATACCATAGAGATAGTGATAGTTGTCAAAGGCTGAAACATAGAAACAGTTCCTTTTTCACATAGGACACAACAAGCATGCTCTAATTACTACAAACCAAATAATTATCAAGAAATATTAAAATAATTATATGACATTATCCCTTTAATGGGCATTTAAATGGACAAGGCTCTGGAGTTTAAAAAATAAAAATTCTAGACGAGCAGCATTAATCCAGCCCCATAAACTACTACATACACAGATTTTAGGACATTAGTAACTAGTTGGAGTTTTCTCCTCTCTATTTAACAACAGTGTAGAGTAATTAAAAAGCATTAAACTAAATCTTTGTATTTGGTACTCTTCCTAATTCAGAGGTCATAGCATTTATCAGGATGCCAATTAAATAGAATCTGCTGAATTATTCAAGTGGAGAAAGCCTGCTGAAGAGAAGAGGAGAAACTCAGAAAAAAAAAATCCTTACCAAATATTGAAAAGTGGCATTACAAAACTGTAAAAAAATGCATTTTCTTTTACATTCCTTTTGTAAATTCTCTCACTGGATCCACAAGCAAGAGGAGGAGAATGTAAAACAGAGGTAAATATGCAATACACACATTCAAACAGCTGTAGACACTTTAAAGCAGGGTTTTGAATGAGTGTTTGCTCACCTGCAGCTGCCTTTCTTTTCCCATTTGCAAACCAAGATGAATCCAGAATAAAATTGATGACTGCATCAATTCCTCAGCAAGTTTTAGTGTTTTCACATCTTCCCCAAAGTGAAAGTTTCCAGAATCATCACAACCAACACTCAGTTACATCCCATTTCACAGTGAAATAAAACCAACTCAATTCCAAATTCAACTTGTACTTAAAATTCCTTTTTGTCTTTCCAACAAGCACAAGAAAGGTCAAGGATAAAGATGTGGCAGGGATTCTGACAAAGACAGGGAGCCAGGAGAAAGATGAAGGGTGATTAATATGCCATTTAAAAGTCAGACTTACAAAATGCTTTGATATCCTCCCTTTGCTAGGGAAAGACTCAGTTTTTGTTCCAAAACCCAGATGCAGGAAACTGTTTTCGCAGTTGTTTTCAAATCAGTCTATAAATTCTCCTGGGGTATTGCCTCAGCACGCTGCCCACCAGCTAACACAACTGAAAAGGAACCATACACATAGTAGGAGCAGAGGAGGGACTCAGCCACCTAAAAAAAGAAGCTGTGTAACCTGTTTCTTATCTTCATTTGAGCCTCAGTTTTCTCATCTGTAAAATGTGAGAAATAATAATACTTAATCATGGGGCTATGAATATTAAATACATTAACATTTGCCAAAAGAATGGTACATAGTGAGAGCTCTAAGCACTCAGCAAGACATAGTTACACTAAATTTATGCGTTTATTAGACCTAAACAAAGTTCTGAAGTCATTGATGTTAGTTAGCATTGGGACCTCTCAGATGTTTCTATTTCTTCTTTTCATTTTCTGGGGTCTTCTCCCTATTACCATCACTTATATGCCAACTTATTTTTCTAAAATAAAATGCATTAATGGCTTAAATGATTAATTTCTTAATCTTTGGTGAGTTAGTGTTTTGTTTCATTTCGTTTTATTTTGTTTTATCGTGCTTTGCTTTGGTGGTCCTGGGAATTGAACCCAGTGCATTTATACTGCATTACATTCCTGGTCCAGATTGTTACCTTTTATTTGCAGATAGGGGCTCACTAAGTTGCCTAAACTGAACTTGAATTTACAATTCTCCTGCTTCAGACTCCAGAGCCACTGGGATTACAGATCAGTGCCACCGTACCAGTGTGAATTGGCTTTTTACTAAGAAGTAGTGATGTTTTTCAAACCTGACTGAACATCAAACATACCTGGGTGTCTTTGGAAATATAGATTCCTAGTGCATAGCTTCAGAAACTTGGAAATGGAGTCCAGACATCCATATTTAAACAATCCTTCCACAGGATTCTGATCAGGAAGTTCTGCACGTGCCTATTTGGGAAACCTCAAATATAGTTAACTTAAAAGGGTTTTTATAGAATTTGGAGTGCTGTGATTCATCTGTTGGAGATACAGAATTTTTTTTCATTTTGTTTTTTTGGGGGGCCAATACCCAACCTCTTTTGGCCATTCAAGTTACACCAAGCCATCACCATCCATATTTTTCATCCAGATAAGAGAATTGCTAGCCAGATGTGGTGGCTCACGCCTGTAATCCCAGCACTCGGGAGGCTGAGGCAGGAGGATTGTTGCGAGTTTGAGACTAGCCTGGGCTACAAAGTGAGCTCAAGGCCAGTCCGAACTGCATAGTGAGACCCTGTATCAAAAAGACAAAAAAAAAAAAAAAAAAAGAATTGCTTCCAGTCCTTCTTTAAATGGTATCATTTTCAAGAGTGATAAGAAACAAATATTCATTCTGAAATCTCTTCTTTTTTAATATTCTTCCTTTGTTTCTCTTCAAAGAAATCAGACCTATTAAGTGGATAAGTTTCCATAGCTTTTCTTTCCACATCCTCACTACTCATTTGGGTCTTGGTCCAAGCTCCATCAGTTGTTTAAAATTAAACAAAGTGTATATAATATGCTTATCCTTAACTTCTTCATCTGCATCTTATTTTAGTCATCTCATGTGATTATCATATGCCAATTTAAAAGTCAAACTTACAAAAGTGCTATGATATTCCCGAGCAATACGGATACAACACTTCATAACTGTTTCAAGGCCTAAGGAAGTTGTGGCTGTGACCAGAGGGATTAGTTTAGTGGTCATGACAAGGGCTATTTTCATTTCTGTCATCCTTATTATGACCTCCTTGCTGTGCAGCTGCAGTTGGAGCAGTTTCAAAAGAGGGTTTATTAGCAATATGAGAAAGCATAGGGTCCCACTGGATAGTTAAGGGCGTGATAAAAAGAGTGAATTGGAGGACTAATGATTTGGAAAAAAAATCAAATGACAGATATGACCATAAAGGGAAAGAAGAGGACCTATATTTAATACATCAGAACAATATTTAGCTTAGGTATAAATGTACAGTGGCTCAAAAGCAAAGATTAACTCAAATAAATGTAATGTTTCATGTTTTCTCATAAACTGCATAAAATTAGAAAAATAAACATTAACCAACAATGCGAAATAGAAAACATTTTGCAAAGAACTCTTCAGGAACAGTAAAACTTTTTTTTATCAAATGTGCTAGAAATTAAAAAGAAATTAAAGCCTAAGAGTCCAGTTTCACTTAATATATTCCTGATAATATTGCAGACATAATAAAATATTTTTAGTACTGGGAACACTTTCTCTTTAACGGAAGTTATACCTGTTTACTGCCATTTACTATCATATTTTTTCATCATTGAAAGTTGCTTCTACCTTAGAAAACATTTTATTACTTACATGGTTGTTTAAAAACTCAATATACTTCAAAATCAGTGATTACCAATCATGACTGTATACATATTTTGATCTTGCATCTTTGTTTCAATTGTCCTCCACAACAATATTTTATTTATCTTAAAAATCTCATAAACTTTAGATAGCAAATTTGCCATTGTGAATTCTTAATATTGTTGCCTAAAAGAATTGCATTCATTTTATTATATTGCATTATGCATGTGATACTAATTATGGAAACATTTTGCAACACAATTTTTTTAAGCAAAAGCTTCTTGAAAGTATTTTTTTTGTACCTTGAAACTCACCCTTCTGGGAATCCACAATGAGGTATCATCTGCATTGGTCAGGAAAGCTCAATTCTTGTTCTTAGGGGTTAATATGTGCTCTTGTTTACAGTACAAGTAACCTCACAGCCAACAGTTTTTGGCATAAAAATGAGAAGATATGGGAGATTAATTTATCTCATACATTTAACTACAGAAATTTTTAGCAGCATTGGGTGGATATCATCATATTTCCTAAGCAAATTCCTTATAGGATCTGATTTTTACAAGGGTATGTGACTTTGCAAGTTATTGTGAAAACTGTTCTAAATTGTGTGAAATGTATGATTGACAAGTTTGTTTTTCAGTTGGTTTACTCTTTTCTGGAGAAATAACTAAATTAAAAAACTGCCTACATTTTCTGGATTTCGGTTTCTAGAATTGATTTTCTGCCTCAATATTCAAAAGCAAAAATTAATCAAAGTTATAAATGGAAGTATTAGCATAGCATATAAAAAGCATAGTGATTCTTTTTTTGTGCTAACCAATGTCATAAAAAGGTAACCTATAATTGCATTTAAATGTGTCATATATTTAACCTTAAATCTTAATATTTAAGTTTAAATCTGAGACAGACAAAATCGTTTTTATGGCCTATTCAACTATACTTTAATTAGAAGTTCCTGCTTTTAAATTAACTATTGTCATTGCTTTAAAAGAACTTTTCTTTCATTAAATATAAATGTATAAATGTACTGTGGTGTATGTAGGGCATACAAAGAATAAATACTGTAGTTTCTAGGTTAGTATTTGTGATTAGAAATTAAATTAAATTTTGTAGTTTCCAAAACTTTAGTCAATTCTAGCTACTTTTTAAGTTCAAATTTTAAAGAAAACTCATTTTGTAGAGGAGTGGAGGAAATGTTATCTATATGATATTAAGCATTTTGATAAACATGGAGATATAATGAAGATATAGTTGGAGAACAAATAATGCTTTTTAATGTATAAATCAACATTAACTTTCTCATTCACCCAAGAATGAGAAAGTTGCCTCAGGTAAGACAGAGAAGTTTCTTAACTTGGTAAAATTTATCTTATAAATTAATATAATACAAGTTATATATTAATATGTTATAATTAATACAAGTTATAATTAATATAAGTTATATTTATTTCTTTACTGTGAAGAAGACAGTAAGGAAATAAATATAACTATGTTAAGAGCTATAATGAAGATAAAACAAGGTTATCTGAAAGTGTCTTGCGAGATAAGTTATGAGAAAATGCCTTCTGAGAAGGTGACTTTTAGGTAAGGTTTGAACAACAAAGAGACAGTCAAAGCTCAGAAGGAAAGGGCATTCCCAGCTGAGGACTTGACACTAGCATGACATATGTCAGGAGCACCTAGAAACTGAGTAGAAGATGTGAGCCAGGAAAAGAGAAGTGGCCAAGAGGAAGGAGAAAAATCAATAAAGGATGTTTCTGCAAAGACGAGTGATCAGCCATGTCAAATGTCTACAAGAAACCTGGTAAGATGATCGGTGGCCATTAAATTTGACAGGAAGCTAATTGTTCCACAACTTCAGATCAGTAGAGAGGCACTAGCTGGAGTGGTCTGAGGAAAGTGTGGAATGGGGACAATCACAACATAGTCAACAGCTGAAAAACTGTTTCTCCAAAAAGGAGCTGAGAAAAATGGCAGAATCTGGAGGAAGAAATCATAGGAATGTGCTTTTATTAGGAGAGATAATTCAATACAAAACACAAAGTGGTGAGTACTTGTAATAGTGCAGAAGGAGTACCCTAAAGTAGGAGGTTAAGAGCATGCACTCAGTTGCTGGCATTGGTAGGAGCAAGAGTGTATCTCCTGAGATGGAAAAGCATGAGAGAAGATGTCCACAGAGGGTGACTTGCATCCTGGGATGAAGGTTGGCAATTTGGAGAGACATAAAAATTGTGGTGTAGTCTCATTTTGGAGCATGGGAAATGAGGAAACCTTAAAAATATAATAGTATCTGAGCAATACTGAATACTCAGGATTTGTGGTCTTGAGAGATTAACTTGGGATTACTGAGAATAACTACATGCTTCTTTCCAATGCTTGTTCAGCTGCCTATGTGGAGTGTGGAATAGTGGGATAATCAGATATTTGGGGATAAAAGTAGAGTGGAGAAAAAGAAGAACAAGACAGTTATGTGGTTTTTTTGTTTTTGTTTTTTGAAGTATGTAGTTATAGTGATGTACTATGGAGTATCAGCTGCCGGAGTCCAGCTGTGGCAGGGCTCAGGGGTCCCAAAGGTGGTCAGGGAGTCGGCGAGTGAGAGACAGAAGACACTGCACACCCCTCTGTGAGTGAATCTGAATCTATTTTATTTTTAGAAGCTGGAGTATATATTTGCTAACTTTTTTCACCTTTGTAACACTTTAATCTTGTTACTTAATTAGCTTGGAAAATGTAAGCCGACGCACCTGGATGCCCACAGGAGGGAGAGATGGAGCGGCAGCTGTGAAGCTATCATGCCGCTCCCTACATTTTTTCCCTTA